>VWZD01001299.1:29013-143883 GCA_013396695.1 Sakesphorus luctuosus | reverse complement strand
ACTGAGAATAAAATCTGAGATAGTGAGATTGAGAAACTGATGGATACCACGTAAGGAAAAAAACCCAGCTCTGCAGTATCTCTCAACTACTGATGTTTTCTATCAGCCTTTGCCTGCTTTAACCTGTGTCTTGGAGGTGCCTGCTCTTGTTATTTCATTTGGATTTCTGGTTGTTGTGGTATCCTATTCCTGATTTATATTGTTTGTTTGTTTGTTTGTTTTAAAAAGGGGAAACGCAAGCTGAAAGGAAAGTTTGGTAATTCTGATCTCCACCAGGTGACAAACTGTCCAAGAACAAATCCAGAAGTGACGCCAAGGCTGGGGCACGGGTCGAATATAAAAGGACTGAAACACCTGGTCCTCGCCCTAGGGCGGCAGGGAGTGGCACCGGGAGGCGGGGGGCGAGGGCGGGTTCCTGGCCAGGCATCCCCGGAGGGGGCAGCGCCGCTCGCCCCGCCCCGGTCCCGCCGGGTTCCGCACCGCACAGCGGGCAGCGCCGGCCGCGGAGCGAGGAGCCCGACGGCGATGATGGTACCGCCGCCCAATGCCGCCGTGTCGGGTCCGCTGGCCGTGCTGGACGCCTCAGGTGAGCCCCGCACCTGCCCCGCCGAGTGCGGAAGCGCCGGGGTGCGGTGGCGGGGCGCGGCGCGGGGCTGGACGGCCGGGCTGCCCCGGGGCGGCGCCGCTGGTGCCGCGGGCTTTAGGCACGGGCTGTGCCCCGCACGGTCGGGTCCGGGGTTTCAGCCCGGGGCTGCCGGCGTGGTGCGTGCTGCCGCGCATCCTCTCGCCCGCTGACAGGTTCAAAAATAGCGGTTCTTCTTCAGAGCTTTCCGCTGCTCTTGGTGGATCCCCGAGCTGGAGCTCTAACATTCGAAGGAGTAGTTCGGTGCTGACGCGGATAGGAAATTAATGGAAGAGGCATCCTGCTGTGCTCGATGGCCACGGCCGGTGGCCGTGCTGGGGCAGGTGGAGGTGCCCGCAGGTGTGGGGCGGGCTGGGCACAGGTGTTGGGGCTAATTTCCTGCCTCCGCTTTCTCCTTATTGAGTGGTGTGCTGCTTGTGTTTACAGTGTGCGTCCTGAAGTACAATCAGGCAGGCAAAAGAAAGGTCAAGTATTTCATTATCCCAGCAGGATTCACTGATGTCGAGAAAATACAGAACTTATTGTTAGGAATTGTTCCGTGTAGTGTTTGAAAGGATAAACAGAGACTTTGCTGTGCACTCAGGGATCTCAAGAGATGGATTAAAAATGTATCAGATAATAATTTTTGTCTTAAACGTGGAAGAAAAATTATATTGGCATTGAAAAGGTGGCAGTGGAAGAAGTGCTGTAACTTAAAAATGTTTTCAGGTGGTCATTAGAAAAAGAAGTATCTGTATGCTTGCTTTAAATTAGTGATTACCTGCTCATTAAATTATTTATTGGTGAAACAATTGCTGCCAAAGCAGTGAAGTCATAGTGATACTGCACGGTATCATTTACTATTGCTATTCTATATAGTATAGCAGGATTTGTGGGATTGCCTTCTTGTTTGGTTTGGTTTGGTTTTGTAATAGATTGTAAACTGTTACCCCTGGTTTTGAATATATAACACACTCATGGAACCTTACCAAGAAACTAATAATAAAGGTAAGAGATGGGTCTGATAAAAGCTGCTGTCTTGTGGCTTGAAACGAGTGCTGTTTCATCTTGTTTAATTAGTTCAGCACTCTGGACAAGTCAAGCATTTAATCAGAAACGGGAAAGTAATCACCAACAGCAGGTGTGAGCATCTCTTCTAAGCATCTCAATTCATCATATTTAATTTTGGGAGGCAGTGTAGGATTAATTCAGTTTCATTGGCACGGAACAGTTTGGAAAACACACACTGAAAACCGTAACTGAGAGATGACACTGAAGTGGGCACTGCAGTAATTAAAAATTACTAATTTAGCTGTAGAGATTTTCTCTTAAATATTTTCTCAATAGCAGCAAAGCAGCAGGTGCCTTTAATATTATAGTCTGTCTATATGTGAAGTTCCAGTTAAGTTACCTTGTTATATATGGTTAATGCCACTCTCTGAAACATCACAATTTTTAGTAGTATTCATTACATAACAAAAATGCACTGTTTTTTCTGTTACAAAAGTTCCTTCCTTTTTCTCATAGTAAGATGCTAATATACATTGGATTGGGCATTATTTGAAATAAGTGTTTCCATTTAGGTCACCTTAACTAGATCAAAGAAGAAGGTATGAAATTAGTGTAATGCTAATATTCAGCAAATGTGACTGTGATCCCAGCAAATTGCTACTTCCTACAGCAATTCTTTCCTTGCCAAAAATCATTCCAAACTTTTTAACAGATTTTATAATGTCTGAAGATAAATTTAAAAGGAGTAGTGAAGTTGGCAAAGTCTAGTTGCCTTAGTCTAAATGTAGATATTTTTTTTTAGTTCAGTTGCAGATCGTATGCAAGTTTTCCAAGGTGGAAAGACGCTGTTTCACTTTTCCTTTCCCTTCAGCACTGGGCACATTCTACACCATGGACATATTTAATCATTAATTGGTTCATTCTACTTTTGAACTCACTCTTTTATTTTGTTCAAATCCATACCCTACCATTCATCATTAAATCCACCACTTTGCACTCTGATGTATACCCTCCCAGCAAACCCATTCATTTGCCCATAGTCTTCCCAAAAATTGAATTTAGCCCCCAGCCATTGCAAACAGAGCATTGTAAATATAATTTTGTTTTCTGCAGCCAATGAATGGACAGAAGTTTTTTTCTGAGTGCAGCAGAGCATGTTCTTTAGCAGGCACTTTTTGGTGTTTGAAGGGTGATCTCAATTTGTCTCCTCATGGGCTTTTCTCTGTCCCAAGGAAGCAGCAGTCTGGTGTTTCTCCTGCTTGTCCTGACAGTGCTCTCTCTCTCATTGTGGTAGCAGTGCTGAATGGCTCAAGCAGGTACTTTGCCTGACAGACATTTAGCTAGCAAAGCAGAGAGTGCCTCTGGAACTGTTCCTTTTTGTGCACAACCCAGGTGTGTGCCCGATGGAGCACAAGCCAGTTATGTGGAAGCAGCGTTACCTCTATAATTTATCTGCAGCCCATTGCTGCAGTATCAAAACTCAGTTAATACTTCTCTGGCCAAAATTGCTGAAGAATACTGCCAATAGATGGTAGTAGCAAGTTCACACCCTCTAGTGACCCCAGCCTCAAGCTAATGCTAATTAAGATATGACAAGAATATTTTTTTCTACAAGCTAGATTTTTGGTATGCTAAATATAAGAATTCTACATTACAACTAAATTGCATTAAGCTCCAGACTAAGAGTTTATAATATTCATACTAAATCATTGTTAAAGAAATTAAAGGTAATACATGTCCAAATTATTCTTAGAGTCACTTCAGTATTAAAAAATTGGAAAGTGAATAGCCTACATTAACTGTTTCCTGCACTCCAGGAACGTTGGTTTTGGAAGAAAGTTCAGCCTACAAATACTGACAGCAATATTTCCTCTGCTCTTAATTTAACTGCAGTTCTTGTATATGGCCAGCCTTTGCTTCAAGCCTTGCCACAGAGTGTCAGGGAAGAAGGCTGGGCCAGGCACACTGAGCTGTGGACAGGGTTTCTGATGGAAGACTCTGGCATTGGGTTTTGGCTGGCAGGTATGTTAAAACCAGATCCAACTAAATTGCATGGCAACTGCTACAAACAGCAGTAAACAAAGGCTCAAAAAATCTTGGGAGCCAACATGACTGAAATTGCAGAAGGGAGCTAATAGTAGGAACCCTTTGCAGCATTTTTCATCCAGAGATATTTTACTGCTTTGCAAATATTACATAGGGCTTTTAGTATGCTGGTGGCTTATATGCATGTAATCATACACTTTTTGATAGCTAGAGCAAGGATTTTTATTGTTGTGACTAAGGAAAGCTGAACTAGGAAAGCTGACTAAGGAAAGCTAGGATAGAAACCAATTTAAACTTGAGTTCTATGCATCTTCTCTGAGCATATGGAAGTCTTTGAGACCAAGTCCTTGCATGTGCTGCCTCTGCTCCAGAAGGAGCCTTTCTGTGCTCCTTGCCTGTAAGTCATCTCTCCTAATGATGGAGCTTATCGCTAACAATATGTAGTCACCAGAGTTTCCAAACCAGACTATGAAAAAGAGGAGATCTGACTGGGTATTTGCCTTTGTTTTGAGGTGCAGGTGGTAAAAGATCGGTGACTGTGAGGATGGAAGGGTATTACATACGTAACTGCCTTCTGGCATGTATAAATTTCAAAGCTGAAATGTAGTTCAGTCCAAGAAACGTCTCTACAAATTATGACATTCTTTTCTGTTCTGTCTCACTAGTTCCACATCCAGGTTACTCCAATAACAAATCAGAGCATGCTTTTTCTAAGACGTTTTCCACCAAACTCAGCCTGGGCAATCAAGCTCGTGTCTTTCATTATTGATAACCAGAACTCCGGAGGGCAGGTTGGACCTGTAGCTTATCTCCCTGCAATCTGATCAACCTTTGCCAGTAGTGGTGTTACTTTGAGATAAATGTGGAGGTTTGGCTCCTCAGGACTTTTCATAAAGGATTCAGTCATTGCAAAAACACTTGGCTGAGGAGCATCTGTCACATTGACTTTCAGAGGGTTTGTGCTCCTGTGTCCCTTTAGAGTATGTCTACATTGCAGCTGCAGTTTTGTAACAGTGCTATGAGCACACATACCCAACCCTCTTTCAGTCTAGCTCTCTTGACTATCATAAAATCAGAATCATTTAAAAATACGGATGGGAAAGTACCTCAGAAAGTTTCTATTCCAACCTCCTCCTCAGAGCAGAGTTAAGTATGAGGTCAGGCTGGGTTGCTCAGTGCTTTTTCTGATTGAATCTTGAAAACCTCCAAAGATGGAGACAGCACAACCTCTTCCCGTTCCAGTGTTTGACTGTCCTAATGTTGAACTTTTTTGTCCTTATACCCAGTCCAAAACACTTTTTTGTATTTCAGTTTGTCTGCTGTCTTTTCTCCTCCTGCTGTGCACCTTTATGAAAAGCACGAGTCTGTTCTGTGGACAACAGCTCATAGGCACTGGAAAATGGCTACTAGCCCTGCCAAAAGTCATCTCATCTTCAGGATGAGCAAGCCCTGTTCCCTCAGCCTCTTTTCATACAGCAAGTGCACCAGCCCTTCTTTGCAGTGATCTGTTGAATTCACTGCAGTTAATTTATGTGTTTCCTGTACTGAGTGCCCAAAAATGGGTGTAACGTTATGTGGTCTTAAAAGTGCTGAACAGATAGGTGTAGTTGCTCCTCTGATCTACTAATGATGCTCTTGTTATTACAGCCCAGGATTCTGTTGGTAGGGCCCACTGCTGGTTCATGTTCAGCTCATAATCTGCCAATACCTCCAGGTCCTTTTCAGCAGAGCAGCTTCCTAGCCTGACAGTCCCGTACATGTATCACCACAATGTGCTCCTCCGTCCTTTGCTCAGGACTTTGCATCTTCTGCTGGATCCGTAAGTTTTCTGCTTACAAATTTTCTGCAAGCTGGACCATTTTTCCATTCTGCTTAGATCCCTTTGAATGGGATTGCTGCTTTCCAGGGTGTTGACTGGCCCCCAGTTTTGTGTCATCTGCCAGCTTGATGAGTAGGACATTCAATGAATACATTAAACAGGACAGATCTCGAGACAGACCCCCAAGGTACTGCGCTTGTCACTGGCCTCCAGGTAGAGTACAATTCCCTAACTACTCACTCTGAAGGCAGCACTACAGCTAATTTTTTTAGCCATCTGCTTATGCACCCATCCAAGCCATGAGATCCCAGCTGGGTTATGTGGATGTTGGGGGATACTATGTTAAAAACCTTGCTGGAGTTAAGGTAAGACATCCACTGCTCCACAAGTCCACTCTTTTTACTGTAGCAGGCAGCTGGGCTGGTCAGACATAACTTGGCTCTGGTAAATCCATGCTGAGTGTTGCCGGTCGCCTTTTCCTTAAGTGGCCAGATATCTGCCACAACAAGATGATTTACTCCATATTTTTGGTCCCAGCATCCCAGGAACTAAAGTGAAGTTGGTTGGTTTGTAATTCCCTGAATCGTCATTTTGGTATTTTTAAAAACAGGCAGAGTATTTGCCTTTCATCAGTTATTGGGGATTTCTCCATCTCTAGGACTTTTCAAATATGATAGAGTATAGCAAAGGCATTCAGATACTATTTATGATCTGGTAAATATATTGAATGATTCAGTTGATGGGAAGGACAGCTGATTTTGGAGCTGCACATCTGAAGTCTGCTTTTCCCTCTTGGCCCTGTGAACTGGCTTTGTTGAAAGAACTGTCTTCAACCCCATACACTTGGGGAAGAACTGATTGCTAATGAAGAACCTCTCCGCTTCCATGTCTCCATGACCCTCCACAGGAGGTCGCCAGAAGCAGACAGCAAGGACACGGGCTGGAAAAGCGGTGTTTGGAAAGTCTTACGAATTATTTCTTGATCTTTAGCAGGAAGACTTTGTATATGCAGGTGAAAGAGACTTGCATAAGCTCAATAGATGATATTTGTATTCAGAAATTTGCTTATATTTCATACTGAAAGACTGGACTCATTTTGGCTGGTTGCTCTACTGGAGAAATGTCAGCAAACACAGCTTTTTGTTATAGATACATTTTTTTACTCATTAAAATTCACTGAGCTGGTTTGCAGACGTCACTAATCTAGTCTGGCTTTCAAACTCTAAACATCTGACGAGTTACCTGATTTTAAACTGGCCACAGAACCCAAGTGACTCATTGCAAATGCCTTCTGCTTGCTTTTTGACTTTCCTGCATTTTCTCTGCTTTTGCTTAGAGCAGCACCCCAGAGCCTGACCCATGCAAGCTTGCCCTCCCTTCTCACCTGCTCCTCCCTGCTGCCTCCTGTATTCAGTAAATATCACAGCTTCTGCCTGCTCCCAAGATTGGGCGTGCAGGCAGCTTCGTGGGGTCACGGAGGGAGGGACGTGAGCCCTGTGCTGTGGTCAGGTTGTGCTCTCTCAGGAGCTCTGCCTTGCCCACGTGCAGTCTATGGTAGCATAGCATCCCATGGCCCAGTGCTCCAGGGGTGATCCTGTACACTCTTGCCTTGCCTTTCAAAGCAAGAACACCAGAAATGGAAGCCACAGTCTGATTTCACTTGGGTGTCTTTTGTTAGTTAGGGTCATGTATCAATGGCTTTTTTAAAATAAGCCTTACGTAAGTCTTTACTATAGGATAGGACCCTGATGTTAATAACCTGTGGCTCGGATATGTAACCACAACAACAAGGCTAAGTGCCTTGAAGCAGGCTGAGGGCTGTAGGTGAATGTTCTGTTTTTCACTTTGGGGTATCTGAGTCCAAATCTCAGTGCAACTGAATGTATTTCACTGAGCAGCTACTGTTGGAAAAGTCTCATATATCATTACCTGATCAACTCTATTACAGCTTTGCTTCAGGGATACAGATTGCTTACACCAGTAAATATGAAGAGCACATTCATTTTCATGATAGCATGCAGAGCTTCTGATAATCTTGTTTAAATATAAATTTTTTATGTTCTGGCCATGTAAAGTCAAATTGGCACTTTATATAGTAAGCATTTAAGGCCTGCAGGATCTGACTAACCACTGTGAGCAACACTTAATTATAAACATTACTGAAGACAAGGCATAATTACCGTTGTCACTGACTTACAGTTCAGCTTAATAAAAACTCATCTCATGCCTGTACCCAATGCCTGTGCATTAAGCTGTGCTGAATTGTAACTAACTCTGTGGCTTCTAATTCCTGCTCTTGTCTGCCAGCAATTTTCCTTAGTGGGAGAACAACAGTGGGTTAACAACAGGAAAGATTAACAAAAGAAAATCTTGCATTATTTTATATTTGTTCTGCCATGATTATAATGAAAAGCTTTTTTTTTTTTCTTTTTTTCCCCTCCCCACTCCCTACAGAACAATTTGCCAAAAGGAAGAAGACTTCGCTTTGGTTCACAGTTGCACTGCTGGTGGTGTCTGTTTTCATACTGACCATAGGGTTGGCAGCTACCACAAGAACAGAAAATGTTACTGTGGGAGGCTACTACCCAGGCATCGTTGTAAGTAAAAAAAAATTTTAGATTATTAGAGACATCCAGATAAATTATTATCAGCTGTAAATGGGAAGCTCAGATTGGTTGATTGGTTGGGAAAAAAAAAAAAGAAAATTGGTTCCATTGCATTTCACAGGAGACATGCTCCTTTGTTTTGATCTAGCTCTAGTGTGTGATAAGGTAGCAGTGTAAACTGTTCTGAAGTGTCCCAAAGGGCTGTTAGGAGACAGAAGGAGACCGAGGTTGTACTGCACAGCAGTGTGCTGGGCTCAGAGACCTATGTGAAAACCTGTGCTAGACTTACCACTGGTCTCCATTAAATGTCAGTGTGTAAGTGACTGGAGAGTAGGCCCAGCATAGTTTTAAGCAACCCTTTAGAAATTTGCTACTTTGATGGCAGAAAGAGCCACTCCAACTCTTGTGTCCATGTGCCAGGAATTCTACTGGGTCTCTTGCAGGGAAAGCCCCATGAGTGGGTATGTGGAGGCTTCTCCCTGGAGCCTGCCTAACATCCTGTTGTGCAGTTTTGCTGCCAGTCCACTCGTACAAGATCCCATTTCCAAAATTCTTACCCTTGTTTTTGCCTTGGGAACAGAATGCTTAAACTTGTTCCTGCAGCGGGCACAAGGTTTGAGCTCCACCTGCTTTGCCCTGTGGTGCCTCTGTGACTTCTGGGGAGGAGTATCTCTGAGAGCTCCTTTCTGAACTCAGGAGAAGGGATCAGTCGTGGCCCTTTCTGAACTCAGGAGAAGGGATCAGTCATATCCAGAAGTATGGAAACCCCTGGAATAAATAAAAAAAAAGTTAAATACCTGGGCTGAGTTTTAAATAAGAGGAGTACAGGCAGCAAATAGAGAAGGGCCCATCTACTCATTTGGCCTCCCTGAGTCAGCCAAGTGGAGGTCAAGGCTGCAAGGTGGGCTTAGATTTAGACACCTGCTTAGGTATGTGGCTCCACCACTGCCAAAATATGTTGTAAAGTACCCTTATTTCTTATTCTCTGTGGAATTAAATGGCCGGAGTAGAAGAATATGTGTCTTTTAATACTGTGCATACATTTTGCATTGCCGTTAATAATGTGTGAGTTAGAATTGTTCCTCCTAAACAGGTCCTCTTACATCTTAGTGTCATGCTAAGAACAGGACTTTCAGAAAGATAATTTTGGAATAATGATCTATAAGGAGTGGTGTTTTAAAAATAGAACAAAAAGCAGTTCCAAGAATAAGACCTTAAAAGAATGATTTTCCCTTTCATTAACCTAAAATAGATAGATTGCTACTAATAAAGGTCACTACTTCTTCCATAATTTTAATTAAAATCTTTTAAAAGACCACATTCCCTGCATTGATTCTCTAAAAAGAAGTTTCATTTTTAAACTGTTGTCTTTAACAAGTATAATAAGTAATAAACCCATGTGCACAAAACAGGTTATTTCAGTATTTAGTTTCCTTTAGCAATAACACAATGTCTATTCAGTCATCTGAAAAACATCATCTACTGAATATTTTTTTCTGAATCTCAGAGTCATTAGTAACCAGATAAAATGGTAAGAATGTATTAGAACACTTTGAAAATAAAACATTTCATTAATAATTTTCCCTCTCAAAAGATTATTTGAGCTATATAATTTTCATAAAATTCATTATTTTTTTTGTGATGGATTATTGAAGTAGCTGAGAAAGAGTGATGCATAATTGTTAGTGGAAATGACATCCAGATACTAAATATCACAAACATTTAGCAAGAGTTAAAGGTGCTAAGCAAATCTTACATGGTTTGTTGCCAAAAGCCTAGTCAGAGGTGTGTGACAACAGTTCTTGCCTTACTGCCAGGGGTGATTGACTCCAGTGCAGCACTGGCAGATGGACTATCATGTAATCATAGAATGGTTTGGGATGGAAGGGACTTTAAAGATCGTCTCAACTCCCCTGCCATGGGCAGGACACCTTCCACTAGACCAAGTTGCTCAAAGCCCCATCCAAACTGGCCTTGAACATTTCCAGGGATGGGGCATCCACAGCCTCTCTGGGCAACCTGTTTCAGTGCCTCACCACCTTCACAGTAAAGAATTTCTTCCTGATTATCTTATTTAAACCTACCTTGTTTTCCTTTGAAGCCATTCCCTCTTGTCCTCTCATGCTTTCTTGTATGGCACCTCTAGGAACTGGAAGGCAGTAATAAGGTCTCCCTGGAGCCTTCTCTTTTCCAGGCTGAACAACCACAACGGTCTCAACCTGTCCTCATAGAAGAGGTGCTCCTCTTTGTGCCCCTCCTCTGTACTCCCTTCAGCAGGTCCATGTCTTTTCCATGCTGAGGGCCCCACTGAACGCAGTACTCCAGGTGGAGTCTCAACAAAGTGAGTAGAGGGGCAGAACCACCTTCCCCCATCACTTCAGGATGAGCTGAATAGCCCTGAAAAGGTGCTTCCCTTCTTTGCCGACAGTAGAGGGAGCTTGGAAAACCAGCACAGCTCTGATCCCAAACTTCTAGATGCCTAAAGCCAGGGGAGTGAATTCAACACTACATACTTAACTACTGTGCTCAGAGGAAATAAAGAAAGAATATGAGGACAGTGTTAATTAAAGTCTAATTCTCATAGAATTCAGTAGTAAAATATTAATTTTACAGCTGGTAGATGAGATGAAAATCTCCACTGACCTTAGGTAAGGGATTTTGGTCTTAAAAATCCTGCAGAATTAACCCTACCTTGCAAACACCTATGAAGATGAATAACACTGTCCATTGGCATAGATTTACTTATATCTAGAAGCATTTGCAGAACCGGGCTTCAGGGTTAGATCCATGATATAATTTGGTTTCTGCCTAGTTCCCACTGGCTTCAAGGAGAGTTAAGTGCCTAATTTCCTTGCATTTGTCATTTGTCCTTGTCATTTGTTTTGAGAAGATCTTTTTTTTAAAATACATCTTTGTAGAGTTAGGTATTATCTGCCTTTATGCATGCAAAGTAATTGAACATAAAATCTTTCTGCGTGTAGATGAGTTAATATAATGTTATACTTTGGAAGGTGTCTGTATTTAGTAGATTACTGCTTGATCATCAGTTTGGGCTGTCTTGGAATGGTCTGTGAAGACAGAGTTGGAATTTCTTCAGCCTCACTTCCTTTATAAATATTGTTTATACTTAAATATTTAATGTCACTTCTCTATGACTACTGCTTGTATTATTTTTGTTTGCTATATTTGTAATCTTTCAACAGGGTGCAGTTGTCCCAGTCACCATACTGACCTGGACTACCAGAGTTCCCAAGTTAAATAGCTTGTTGTCTAAACAGAGAGAAAAAGCAGCTCATATGACCCTAAATCAATCTCAGGAATCCTGTGGCTTACATCATGATCCCTGTGGTCCTGCTTCTTCTGATTTAATTGCTGTTGTTCTGTATTTGATGATTTTTTTCTTCATATGGATAATATTACTCCATTTTGTGTCCCCTTCCTCAGCTATAAATGGGGCTTTATGAGTTGTTCCTGTTGGAATGAAAAATGGGGCTTGGAACCAGTTGTCATTTTGATGTAGTTATCTCAATTTACAAAGTTGCTGTCTCCTGAACAGGGTGTCCTTGCTCACGGTTCCAAGTCTCTCTACTATTTAGCTGTCAGCATGGGTGCACTTGGGCGTGCCTTCAAAGTCTCTGCTTTTAGTCCTTGTGCCTCTTTTTCACATAAATCTTCCCAAAGCACTCAAGAGTACATCTTCTTTCCCTACATTTGCTTTCTCGAAAGTGACTGACGGATTCCTCCTGTGATACTGAACAAGTAAAGTGCTTGTGGGGGATTTGCTTTCTGCTGTGAGCAGTTGTGCATAACAGCAAGGGATTTATGGGCATTGCTCAAGCCCTTGGCTGGGACATACAGTCCTTAAAAACTTAATTTGCTCTTGCAGGAGAGGCTCTGAGCTCAGCTCAGAGACCTTGTTCCAGAGGGTGGCTTAGATTCCTGAGCAGAAATGTCTTGCCTTGTCCATGGAATGGGTTGGGTGGAAATTGAGAGGGTGACTTGAAGCTTTGTCTGGGCAGGGAGGAATGTCAGCCCATGTGAAAAGGAGAGCAAAGAGCATGGAATGGATGCAGAATTGAGTTTGAGCTGACCACAGGGCAACATGCAGCCAGGCCTTCAGGCAAAGAGGGAGCACTATGGACAGTGACTGTTGACACCTGCAATCCTGCTGTGGCTTCTCTGAGTCTGTGGCCAGCTATGTTGCAGGTGTCTGGCACCAGGGAGACCCCAATTCTCCAAGTCAACATGAGCCCCAGTGGGAGTCCTCACTCCAGGAAGGTCTGATGAAAGGCTGGTCTCACCTGTTGCCACTTTACTTCATGTTAACCATGAAAACCAGGTGTTTCTCCTGCTCCAAACCCTCATTGGCCCACCATAAGGAGAGGGCTTTTCATGCCATCTCGGTGTTAAAGCAACACTGGTAGGAACATAAGGGCCAGCTTACTCCAGCATTCCTTCCTACTCTCTCTCTCCTATGGCTAGTGGTGAAGCAGCTGATTGTACTGGTCCTTTTAGCATTTTAGCAACAAGTTTTTCTGAGATGTATGATAGTGTTTACTCAAGCAAACCTAACTCTAAGGGTTTGAACTTGCGTTATTTGCATGGCATTTTTTTTGAGGAGAACTGTTTGTAGTTGCCTTAAACTTCGCAATGTTCCAAAATAATGATGATTGGACTACATGTAAATGTTCTTTTCTCCAACTTCACTTAATTTTTGCATTACAATGTGTAAAACCATACGTGAAAGTGGTAATAGTTGTCAGTTTATAAAAGTATGTCTCTACAGGCTTCTGTTTACTATGTGACAAATTTTGCACTGAAACATTGAAGAGCTGCAGTTCTGGCCATTACCCATAACCTTATATGATTTATGTCTAACAGTAACTTCCACCCCTTTCCCTGACCCACCTCAATTAGCCCATCTCTGTGATGCCTCAGCTCAGAAATCACTGTATGTGTTGGTATGTTGACCAAATAAGCTGACCTCATGCATTTCTGTTGGTTTTGTTCTTTGCCTTAGCTTGGCTTTGGATCTTTCCTAGGGATTGTTGGCATCTACCTGGTAGAAAACAGAAGACAAATAGTAAGTAACAGCTGTTTTCATTTTTCTTTCTTTTTTTTTTTTTGTAGCAGAATGTGTTAAACATGAAAAGCACAGATTTCCATCTGACTTAAAACTGCTGTGTCTGCCTAAAAATGTTAGTCATTAGTTTCACCACTTCTGAGGAGTTTTAGAGAAGTATGAATTGGTTAATGACTTCATTTGTACAAGGCAAGACAAAAGCAGCTTGCTTTGTGTTACTGAATTTACTTTTCTGCTGGTTTAGTGAGTTGAATTGACCAATGACAGGATTAGATAAACTCCAGAGCTTGACCAGGACCGTGTAGCTGGGAAAAGGACAGGGAGAGAGCAGAATACCTGTCTGAGCACCAACAAGCTACATGCTCAACTCTACCCTAACATTTGATCTCATTCTGCACAAGGAGTTTGTCAGGAACACTTTCCTGAAGCTGCATGTGTTAAATAGAAGAAAAACCCCAGAGCTCTTACTGTCAAGATTCCTGGGCTGTGTCAGATAGGATCTGAGAGACTGTGTGATTTGTTTGTAGATTTAGCTTGACTTTCCAAGTCCTTTGCTTTTATTTATATGAAGAAGTTACAGAAAATCTCTGGGGCATCTGGGTAAAGAAAGGTGTAATAAGAGGAATGAAGGAATTTGTGGAAATTCTTAACACTTTCCTTGCTCTTTGCAAAAAATAGCAGTCTTGGTTGAATAATGGCATGTCCAATGTGCACTTTACAGTAGACTGGTTAAAGACAAGCATCATGAAATATGATTAATTTCATAATGCAGAGGTTTCATTGCTGTAAATCAGAGTGGTCTTAAAGTCAGAGGAGGAACTGATGGATTTGTGTTTTACTAACAAGTAACTACTTTACTTAAAAGTAGCTTGTTGTGATTTGCTGTCTTGTCCTTCATAGAATACAGTCATGTTCTCACTATTTGCAGGTAAATTTCTTTCATAATATCACTATTTTTTTTTTGCATTGCCTTTAAATCTCAGTGGTGTATTTGCAAGTATTCCTTTGCTTTTAACTTTTGTTTCTAGCTGGATTTTCCGAAGGAATAAGATTTATAAAGCCATATTGTTTGTCTGTGTCTTTCTCTGTTCCCTATTCCAATTTTTTAACAAGTTGACCAATTACAGGCAAATTCAGGAGGGGTGTAGAGACTTCAAAGGTGTACAATTTCCTTAAGTTTCATGAAAATTCACAGGTGGGTAGAGTAGACTCATGGTGGGAAAGGCTGCAATGTCAGCTCACCACTTACTAAACAGCAGAGAATCCAAACGGGACATGACCTATAAGACAAAAATCTGCAGCAGGTCAGGCCTCATTAGTTTTTCTACTAATAGAACAGTTTATTTAAGAACTATTGCTCCTGATTTGTGCATTAGAGACCAGGATGAACAGCAGGTTCCAAGCTGCAGACTCAGTGGTGGGCAGATGAAAATAGCTTTATCTTCCACAGCATTCATGCCACCTTACTGACAGGCATAACTTTTTAAGGTTGTTTCACTTTTCAGTTTTCTTCTAATCTGCCTCGTAGTTTTCTATTGCTTCTGTCCTCAGCAGAAAGTAAAACGTCTGCAAAAGTCGTAAGGTGGTTAAGCAGTGGTTAAACCATGTGTTCCTCAGTGTGTTGGGTCATTTACACAAGGATAGTGGAAAAATAAGTGTCCTGTATGTTTGGTATTAGTGCCTCTTTGCATTTCCCACCATGGAACAAGGAAAACTGCTTTCTTCTAAGAACACATCGTGATGTTTTGGCTGTTGAAAGATTTAATTTCTGAGGAAAGACTAAGAGAATAACTAGAAAGTTTAATTATGCTTCTTGCCTTGAGCACCATCCACTGTGGGTCTTTTAACACTGTCTTTGCTGAGCCTGAGCTGTTTGTTTTAAATGTTGCAGAAACGAGACTGAAAGGGTTTATGTCATACTACAACAGAGAGTGGTAATTACTCCCTGGCACATAACTGAGTATATTTAGTTGAATTGATTTAGGGCAGCTTTAACAAATTTGTAGCCATCAGTAAGATTGTAAGCACAGAAATGTAGCATAAATGTCATATTCCTTTAACAAAAAAGTTTGTGCATTGCAGAAGGACAAAAGGGAATGGGAAGGAAAAGAAATTGTTTACTCAGTTGGTTCTATTTTAACTAGACTTCCTTAGAGCAGTTGCTGTAGTATGATTTGAGTTTAACCTAGTGCAGCTCTGACAATTGTCTGGCCCTTGTAATGACTCTATACTTAATTTTTTATTTGTTATTTAAATTGAAAATTAATGCAGATTCAGTTGAGCTAGGGAAAACCCCCCTATTTTAAACTGACCTTTCTACTTAAATCTTTTTCTCTTTTTGTCTTGAAGTTCTATTTCTTTGTAACCTAACCTCTGCAATTCTAGGTTTTTTCATAGTTGATGAAATGCTAAGTACAATATAAAATATATAATGATTAGCAAAACTAGTACAGCAAAACCCCAGCACTCAGTAACTGATGAGCATAGAGTTTGAGAAGGAATGAAAGCACAGTTAGGGAGAAGGGACAAGGGTTTGTTCTTAAAACATGACATTAATAATGCTGCACCTCTTTGACCTTACTCTTGGCATCCCAGGGCCCACAGTGGGAGTTCAATGTGCTGACCAAAGTATAACCCTTAATTCAAAGGAACTGCTGCTTGCAGAAGCAGGCTCTGCCTCATTGACTAGCATGACTTCACTTCAACTCTTAGCATTTGTGCTTGGCTCTGCTATGCAAAGCTTGGCACCTGCAGAACAAAATTTCCCTTTGACTAAAGATTTGACTGACTTGGGATGTTTCTAACTGGCAAACAGAAGGCATTGAAGACTAATGTGTTGCAGTCCCTTTTTGCCTCTGTTGTACCCTGCAAAGCATGTTATGGATTGAAGAGCAGCATATAAGCTGTATGTTGTTTCATTCCAAAGGCACACGTACTCCAGATGCATGAGTGGAAAATATGATACTGCTCAAATCAAATGGATTTGATTGTAAGACATGAAGTGTCCTTGCTTGTTTGCCATCTCCTCACGTTACAGTACAAAGTATTTTCAATTAGGAAATGAGATGCTGAAATTACATACAGAGATGGAGAAGGCTGAGTGTGTGGGGGGTTCATGGCAGCAGTTGAGCTGAGAGCAGAAATTCATGCTGAGAGAGTGCTGTGACAGGTTTCTCTTCAGAAAATATGTGGAGGTGGCATGAGCAAGCACCTAGAAATGAAGCACTCTCTAAATGTGCAATGTCGATATGACACCATGCATGTAGTTTTAGCTAACCCAATGGATAAACCAAGCTCTGGCTCACAGTTTCACTCACATGTCTTTCCAATGCCAGCCTCACCAAGCTGTACTGTTTACTAGGCTGAAAATGAGCATACTGAGGCTGTGGTGCCTACCAAAGTGGTTGGGAGATGTGAGGGCACCATAATAGCTGTCAGGGTTTTGAATGTTTGCAATATCACAATGCTGCCTGCAAGAGTCCTCACTGGGGTCTTGAGAGCCACACTGACAAGAGTGCAGCTATGGCAGAGAGCAGCACAGGCAGGAAAGGAGTGGGAGGAGGTACAGGAGCATAAAAGACACAGAGAGGCTGGGGAGTTCTGATAGAATATGCTGAGTTTGGAGAGCGCCCATCAGGATCATCGAATCTGACTCCTGGCCCTGCATGGTGCACCCCAAGAGTCAAACTGTGTGCCTGAGAGTATTGTCTAAACACTTCTTGAACTCTGTCAGTGCTATGACCACTTTCGTGGGGAATCTGAGCCAGAACAAAGTTTGGTACTCAGGTACAACTTGGAGGCAGTTGCCAGCAGCAGGTCTGAGACCCAAATTCACCCACTGCTGAGTCTTCCTGATGTTTTCTTCATGCTTACAAACATTTAATTTTCATGCTGACATGTCTAGGTCATACTCAGATATAAATCTAATGCTCAGCTGGCTCAGCCACACCTGTGACTTGTTCAGGGAGATGGAGTACACTTCTGACAAAAGCAGAATTCAAAAACATGAGGAAGGTTAAAACATGGAGCTCTGCACCCAGGCCGGAAAGACACAGCTATTTATTCATGCTTCTCAATGGATGCTAAGTTTACGTGTCCTAATATGCTTGCTTCTTGATTTCTGTGAACAAGAGTGAGATTTCAAATGAGGTATTGAAAAGCAACTATAGCTAAAGTTGGAGAAACAAAATAATAATTTTCTTTTTTGTTTTCAGTTGATAGACTTCCCTGACAATGCATCATTCCTACCCTGCAATTACATGTATGTGAGGTGGTATTTCAATATCATGTCTTGCCACTAGCCTTTGCACCTGTTTCAGAATAAAAGCTTTTTTAGAAGCAGTTATATGTGTGTGCTGGTTTAAAGGTAAACTGGCGGGAGAAATTAACTTGATTCAAGAGAGATTATAAGTCAGAGTTACAATTTAATAAAAATATTACAAAAAATACAATAATACAGAGAAACAATTGATTTTAACCCACAAACCCCAGATGTATATCCCAGCATCCTGGGGTATAAACAGATTGGTGTCCATTAGCCCCTGTGCTGAGCCCCACGTGGTCCTTCTGAGTACAATGTAAAAGGAAAGGAAAACCTATTGGTGAGGATGATGGTCACAGTCTGGTCAAAAGTGGCAGTCACAGTCCTNAAAGGAAAACCTATTGGTGAGGATGATGGTCACAGTCTGGTCAAAAGTGGCAGTCACAGTCCTGTGGAGGTTCTGGTCATCCTCTGGATCCAACAAATGGTACCAGAAGTCCCCAGACAGGTTCAGGTGGGAATGTCCAGTACCTCCCTGCAGAGCAGGGTGTTTCACAGTGGGTGATTTAGTCTGTGAGTCATGGGATGTTTTTGGAATCTTTGATGATCTAGGTTGTTGCAACTGCCTATTGTACCAGTCCCTAATTGCCCATTAGCAGACATGACCCCTCAGCTGTGTGTGAAGGTGCTTATGCCTCCCCAGAGGGAAGTTATCACACATTGGTGGGAAAACAAGGAAACACTTCCCTGTCTCCCAGCGTTCTCTAACACCCAGCTTGTAGCCTGAGGTGCCAGGTGTTCCCTGGGCAGCTGCTGCAAATAATCTATTATTAACAGTTCATGAGAAATGACATGGAGGGTGTAGAATACATAGTTTTGGTAACACCCACACAGTGATAAACTGGTCCCTGCCACTGTAACTAGGACAATGTGTGAGCCAGTTTTCAGAAGAGCCAAACTTCTTCCACTTTTCAAAACAAATATATCTTGTAAATAGCTTATGTTCATCATAAAATGCCCACTGGGCATTTTGTGTAAAGGTGAAGGTTATTAACATGTACACCAAAAAAATCCCCAACATACTGCTAGGAATATCTAATCTTCTCTGTTCAAACCTATTCTGTTTCATTTCCTATTTCATCCAAATTAAACATTCTGGAAGAGATTAGCTGTAGTGCAGATTTTGGTCAAAAATGTTAATTTCTGATTGATTTAGTATTGCATATTCTGCTAATTAAAGCAGTTTGTTTACATAAAGAAAACTCTCCTTGATGTTCCTGTGCAAATAAATGGAAGAAGGTTTTACTGTGGTGCAGGGGAAATGCAGATAATGTAAAGGCAACCTTTGTCGTTACCAATGTTTGATTTCTGTCATGAACTCTGTTCTGACAAACTCCTCAACAATACTTCTTCCTGTTAATGTTTTTTGTGGTCATATTTCACATGGTTCAGGGAAAAAAAATTCTTGCTGAGGTAGAAATGATAATAATGGAAGAAATGATCAATCATCCTTATATTGTTTAGCACCTTTTGAATGATTGAAACTGAACGGATGTACTAATCCCTTTTCAGTCATAAGTGTGTTCCAGGTTTTGTGGTGTGATCTAACTGCATATTTCAGAGGTAGACAACGAGATTTATATCATGATAATCAGTATAGGTTGATGCTGACACTTGCATAAGCTTGAGCATTTCTTCTTTAGGTATCTTTGTTCTTTTCAAAATACGAAAGAATCTTACTACCTGTGAAGTTAAAGCAGCTTATTCTTTGAGAGTATTTTGCTGCTGTCTCCTACCTGACTCTTCAAACCTCTGTAATTACTTGCCCTTTGGAGGCATCTCATTCTCTCCTTAGATTCTGGAAGGAACCTGGAAGGGTGATTTAGACTAGACTCTAGTTTTAGGTAGCTAAAGTGTGGTAAGAAAAGTCCTGCATAAAGTGACAATTATATTTCTCTTCTCTAATACTGAGGAGATTACAAAAGATGCCGTACTCTAACTCTGCCCAGTTTTGAGTTTAGAGCAGAGCTTCCTATGCATAGAGTTGTCTAGTCTCCTTTAGTGCTATAAATATGGTGCAGTCCTGGGTATTAGCTGCCTTATTTTTCAGGAATCAGCTTTGAAACCCCTTTTTAATCCTTTTTGGGAAGGATTTGGAATGTAGTCTATCCATGGTAGGTCTGGCAAATCTGTGTTATTCCTTGTAGTGCAGGAGAATATTCAGCAAAGTCAGTAGAAGTGAAATGAGACTGGAGATGTTTTGAAGGCTCAGTTATATCAGCTGAAGAGGAGGAGGACAGGTGATATGTCTGTGGGTATGAAAACACCATCTAAGGTGAAGAGAAGTAAAATTAGAAGAAAATTTCATGGGCTATGAAAATGTAAATAGTTGAAAAGTTGTTTCTGATTTATTTTAGTTAGGATAATGTTAGGAGTGACGTTTTGCTGTTAGTGGTGTTATATATTCCATGAATAAAGGACTGAGTAAAGTATTTTGGATTTTTTTTGTGCAGTTCTTTGACCTTGTGCATTTAATGTGAGGATTTCCAATTTGTAATAAATATAAATATCTACTGGCACAAAGAGATCTTCCTTTCTCCTCTTCCTTCCTTCCTTTCTTCCTTCCTCTATTTTGCTGATTCCTTCTTCTCCTCTTCCTTGTCTCAGCCAAAACCAGTTTCCACTTGCTGATTGAGTAAAAAGGTTCCACTGGTTAAGTGAGCCAAGGGAGCATCAGACATAGCAAAGGTAAGTGGTGGGGCTGTGTGGCTCAGAGTAGAGAAAAATATGTGGGAGGACGGAACAAGACTTGTCCCTTTTGCTAGGAATAAAGTGTTCTGTCAACTCACTGTGCTGTCAAATCTAGTCTAAGTGCTGTCAGTGAGTTAAATGCCTGAAGTTAGCGTACATTTTCCCACAGTTTTTGAGAATTTTAAAGTTCATGGACTCAGAGACAAAAATAGATGGTCTCACTGCGTGAATTATCAAAGGAAGTGTGGGAGGTATTTCAGCTCTTCTTTGGTCTAGTTCCTGATGGATCAGTGTTTCATGTCATGTATATACAGGTCTGTGCTTTCAGATTTTAACAGTGCAGATTCATCAGCTTGTCATGCAAATATTTATTTGTATGTAAAATTATAATACAGACATTTACTATGGTGTTATAACCATATAATATATAACCTGTAATATGTGTACAAGAATGTATTTACAACTGACGTGCTGGCAAATGCCTGTCATAACGACAAAAGTGTCTGCCACTGTGCCACTGACACTGTCTTTATGTACAAAATGCTTTTTGCACTCTTCACAGATGTGTCTGCCAGGGTGTTTCAGCTGTAAAGTTGTAATGGGACATAGAGTCAGGTCTGTAATAATCTTTATGTTCCATCGTCAGGGCTGTGTCTGTCTGACATACCTAGAGATGCCACCAAGTACATCCACCTGCAGCTTTCCCTGTAGTTCCTTCCCTCTCACACAACCCTGTGCTGGTCTATTGGTTGTACCAGTCCCACGTTGCGCCCTTCCCAGATTCCTCAGCTTGTGACACAACAGAGCATTAGCTCAGTCTCAGATAAGAAATGGCCACATTTTTGCTGTTATCATTGGTAGAAAGAAATGGAAAATTGATTTCAAAGGGGGAAGTTTTGGAAAGAGATACTGTAGTTTCTGTTCAAAGGCAACCAGGGTTACTTCAGTTTGCTTCTGGAAGCTTAAATTCTATAGAAACAGAAGGGAGTTACATACATACAGATATATGCATATATATGTATGAAAATGCATATGCACCAGCACAACTTATTTTTGACACTCCAATCTTTGAAGGCTGGCACCATTCTTTGGAGTCAGAGACTCAAGCAACCAATTCAGTTTAAGTCCTCTGTCTTACTAAGTGGAAGTATTTTGGGATATGATTCCTTTAAGATGTGTGCTTGCAAACAGCACACAGAATTATGTGCATAATAGGACACTTCTTAACTGCCAGTTGGTTTTCTTAGGCTGCTTATGTAATGAAAACATTACTGTCACACAGTTGAAAGCAAAAGTAAACTTTATGACCCATGAAATGTGTTTGTGGAACAGTAAAGAAGTCGCTTACTCTCCCTAGCAAGCAGGGGCACAAGATGGATAGAAAGTCTGGGTAAGGAATCTGGGATAAGTTCTCATGTGTACATTGTGGAGAAGGTGAGGTGAAGTGTGCCCTGTGAGGACAGGCAGTTTCTGAGCCTCTTGTTGAAGAATGAGTTCAAATTAAATAGCTGAGCATGTCTGATGGCCAGATACAATCTTCCAGACTCTGCAGGTAGAACTTCACGAAAGCTTGCAACTGTAATGCATTTCTGATATAGAGTGTGTATGTCTTGAGAAACCAATGCAGTCACTGTATAGTGAAAGAGGATTTATAAAAACACAGACTTTGGTGTAAAAACACTTCTTGCTGATAAAACAGTCAGCTGTAACAGTCTTGATCTATGTCAATGTCACCATTTTCTATGAGGAAGCATTAACTTTTATGACGTGTGGTATGCTGTGTATTTTTGGTTTATTATTCTACTGCTCTGAACAGCTACCTGTGTTTAAGTGATGAAATGAGCTTCTTCCAATGTAATCAATAAAAGAGCATCCATGAAAGGAAGTATGTGATGAATTCCTATAATGAATCTGATTAGTGAATCTAAATTTCTCTCACTTTGTTCCCTTTTAATGCTGAGTTTAGTTTTTTATTCTAGACTGAATTTTATGTCCTTAAAATGTGTAATCATTTTTAACCATTTTTAGATAAATGCTTTTGTTGATGTTTGCAAAGGAGAGTTCTTACCAGTTTGAAGTGCCTACTGGACTGAGGCTTGCTTAGGCTGGCTCCAAAACCATTAGCATTTCTCCAGCTGTGAAATCCAGACGATTTTATTTCTCTTTTCTGTGTAACACCACTGTCTTCTTCTAGGCATCTTTTTCTCCTTCCACATTACTCCCCTCCCTCCCTTTCAAGTCCCAGGCAAATGACTGAAGGGAAGTTCTGAAGTGGAGGAGAAAAAGCTCAAATCAGAGCTGCCATCATCAAGGGAATGAAAGAATTATTGTCAAGATGTCGATTTTGGCTGCACTTCCTCATCTAGGCTCCCTCTGTAGCCACTGGCAAAAAGACAGATGCCATCAGAAGGTAATTCATCCCCTTTCACAGTAAGTGTAGAAAGTATGTGGAAGTGTCTGGCTCTCCATTGACTATGGAGGAGCACAGATAACCACCTGACACAAATACTTGTATTTTAAGTAACTGAAGGTGCACATGATGAAGTCAACCCCTGAAGAGCATTTTTTAGCAGCTTAGCCACATACAAAACACTGCAATTGGTGCCACTCAGCAGCCTGGATAAGAACTACTGCTTCACTTTGGATGGAGCACGGCAACATTCCTGTTTCAGAAATACATAGCGAGGCTTCACACCCTGTATTTCTACTGAGCAGAGCCCATCTGATTGTCAGTACAGGCCCATCTGCAATGTGAAGGCCTGCTGGGTGCATTTTTGATGTGCCTCAGCCTATACTTATAACTGTACAAATGTATGAAGTACCAATTGCACCAATAATTTTGGTCTCAAAAGTAATCTGGAATCACTACGTGTGGTTTGCCATAGAATATGGGAACAGATCTCTATGAAAAAAAAGCTAAAATCCAGATGTAAAAAGATAAAAATAAATAAAAAAGTACACTTCCAAGAGAAAGCTCTTGAAACAAAGTAATGGTTTGGGGGTGCCAACTCTGATTCACTAGGACACATAAGACCAGGAGAAGATGCCTGTAACAGCACACCACACTGATCTGCCCTGAGAAGCCTCAGTGTTCCTCTACATGGCTGTAAGAATGCGAAACAGAGAGAAAGGGTTTGATCCTACAGTCAGCACCCTAATAGGCAGGAAGAAAAGTAGAGCAGCTATTAAAATAATATTTCTAAAAGGAGTGAAAACATGGGTGGAGCAGAGAGTATGTATTGCACCTGCTTGAACTAGAGAGGGTCAGTCTTTAGGAGGGTGGTTGTATCAACTCAGACTAGGGAGCAAATAGAGCAGTGCTGTTTGAATGAGCTGAGTGTGCTGCTGCTAGAAGGGAGTAACTACAGTAATGGTTAGTGGGATATGAACTGCAGTCCTCAGATGCTGTGGGGGCTTAAAACTGTAGTGAAAATAAAACTAACCCTGCCTCAGGGGAAAAAATACTTTTTTTAGGTTGCCTTCTGTTTCTTGTCCTGGAAAATGTGAAGAAAGTACCGTTCTGTCTATTTTTTTTTCTTGAATCATTTTAGTAATACCTCCGGGACTTCAGTGGCTGAAACTCTAAGACTCTACCAAAGTCCCAGGAGTCCTGATATTGCATCATCAATGGTGGCATTTTTAACTGATTCAATACAAGCATTTTACTCATCAGTGAATGGATTATCTTGAATTTAATATGGGTTCATTTACACATATATTGAATTAATTCTCTGATTTCAGTGTAATGGTGACTCCAGTTTCAAAGTCTACGTGCACAGAAACTGCTTGATATAGGTTATTTTATTCAGTAGATTGGTCATTCTAGTAAAGATTTTCATGTAAAACAAATTGAAATAATTTCCTAGCTATTCTAGGTCTGTTTTTGTAGCTGATATTAGATTATGAGGGAAGAAAGAATGTAATAATCAGGTAGTCCTTTTCAGTAATTTTGTTTCATCTTTCATAATGGCTGTTGATTTAATTCTCACCATTTTTTCATTGTCTGAAGATAAAAATATAGGAAACTTTATCTTTATTTCATATAGCATTTTTCACAGAAACTGTATCTTTGAATGCTTTATCAGGTTAGAAGAAAAGACAAGATGAATTACAGGAAGAGTAGTGTACATAGATTGGTATAAATTAAGGATTGAGATAACATTTCTAAAGGGTGAAATCAATGGAGAGACCTAGACTAGGGAAATGCCAGAGTTAGCATATAAGGTATTATTTGGACAATACAATGTAAAGGCAAAATGTTTTCCTGCTACATTTTGAGGTAAGTGGAGTTGCAGAAGACTTAAGCTGCTGTTGTACTCATCACCCGTGAGAATGACACTGCTGCTGCCAGCTGGCAGGGAGGAGGGAAAGATGCTCAGTGGCGGATGGCTGGGGAGGCCTTCTGAGGAGCTTAACAACAAGGGCACTTAGGGGCAGTTTTAAACCATGGGCTTTCATGCCCTTAAGAGAAATGTCAAGCGGAGATGGCTGTGTGAGCCACCTCCTGTTGTGGGACTGAGCACACCCATCACACAGCCCTGCGTATGTGTCAGTGTGGTCAGATGCTGAATTCCCCCATCTCCATAACTAAGTGAAGTTCCCAGCAGCTCAGGTGCTCTATCTGATGAATAAAGAGGTAGTCCCTATGCCAAAGATCTCTGTGTGGGCCTGGAAGAGCTCGACTAAGCAGACTCCGAACTTGTGCTCCTTTTCTTGTCTTACTGGGCTGTTCTGCATAAGCACTCTTGGGCTGGATGAGAGCTGGGACCACTAAGTTACCCTGCTGCACATTTCCCATCCACAGAAATGTCTGTGGTGCCTTGCCCTTGTATGTAGCCTAATTGATGACTTATCTGCAAAAGGTGAGCGTCAATACTACTGGAAGTGAAAAAGAGAAAGCAATGTGCTTTACTGATGCCTGTATAGAATAAAAATTCACTGTGAGTACCTAAGGTGTAACAAAAGGTACTGCAAATTCTGCCTTTCACAATTTTGCACTTCACAATGTGGGGCAAGAAAAAAAGATAAATTTTCCAAATGAAAATGCCGCCTTGATTTCAAAAGTGGATTTTGATCTTGTTTTTTCGCTTTGGCATAATACTTCAAACCTCTCGTGGTTTCTGTAGATTTCCTGTTTGTTTATCTAATTAATTCAACCTCTTTATGCATGTGAGGTTGCTTAAATTTCTCATGGGACCTCTCCCCTGCCTGTGTTACACCAACTGGCCTTTTCATGTTGCTATTTTTGCTCATTATCCCTGACACAATACTGGAAAACAGCACACTTCTTCACAGGCAGTAAAACAAGTCTTGTCAACCACAAACAACAAAATAACCCCAGTCCTTATGATTTATTAATTATGGCTAAACTCTATCTTTTATTTCGATAATCCCTGGGACTGCAAATTACATGGAATGAGTGAAACAATTCATAAGTTACTGTCAACAGTTCTACCTCCTTCCCTTCTGTGATGGCTACATTGTCTCACATTCTTATTTGCACAGGGTCTGGTGGTCATCTCTCCTTGCAGTTGTTCTCATTTCATTCCTTTGAGGCAACAGTAGTTTTCTGCATATTGAGTGAATTGCACTGGCCTGCTTTGTATTTGGGTAAGCACAGGACTTGGGATGCAGGGATGCAGCCCTTTGGGAGAAAGAGGAGAAAGGGCTGGACAACAGGGAATCAAACTAAGGGTTGTAGAGCAAGACACCATTTCAGATGACAGTGAGCAACTGTCTAGGGTCAGATGAGGTGCTATGGCAGCCTTGAGAGGCAAGAAAACCCAAACCAAACATCTGTGTTGTTCCTGATAATACTGAACAGCATATGGCTGAACTTGCTGGATTCAGCAGTGATTATGCTTTGGAAAGGCTGTAGTTTTTTAACTTGGTCACTTGATCTATGCACAAGGCTTGATCTAAAAGCCCCACCTAGCCTGGGCTTGAACACTTCAGGGATGGGGCGTCCACAGCTTCTCTGGGCAACCTCTTCCACTACCTCACCACCCTCACTATAAATAATTTTTTCCTAATATCTAACCTAAAGGTTCCTTCTTTCAGTTAGATGCCTTGTCCTCTCACTAGATACTCTTACAAAAAGTCCCTCTCCAGATTTTTTGGTAGGCCTCCTTTAGGAAGGCAATAGTTTGTGCAGTCATGAAAGTCTTTTATCTTTATAAAACTGTGTCACTGTAACTGGTGCTGACTGGAATTGACATCAATCAGTAATAAACATGACATAATCCTGTCTCTTGTGGTGTGACAACCCTCCAGCAGGAGCCTCAGTTACAGTAGTGTCATTACTTAGGCACCAACCTTTGGAAAAAATACCTTGTCAGGCCATAAACTGTGAACGACATTACCTGATGTAGTGAGAAACCTCCTTATTAGCTCAGTTGTGAAAACTTACATAGTAGGAGCCTTGCCCAAGCTTGATTTTCATTATAGCAGCAAAACTTCTGTCCCAAGGGCAAAGAAAAGAAGTGGCTGTTACGTGAGGAGAAGGGGCCACACAGGAGAAAGATTTTCCAAATCAGAGAGAATTAACTCACAATTAAAAGCACTAATATACAGTCCCATCTCACAAGAAAGGCAATGTGTAGTTGACAGCAGCGTCTGAAATGCAATGCAATGAATTTAATTGTTGTAGTTTTGTGTCTGTTAATTTACAGACCTGCTGAGGTGCCATGGTAACAGATGCAGCTCCTGATTGAGATTGGCTGTTCCAGTTCCCTGGTTGCACCAGGGTGGAAAATCATTCTCTGTATTGGATTTGTGATAAGTTTTTGTAAACTACTGCTCTTACTCTGTCATCCCTATAGTACTCAAAAAATGCAGCAGATTTATTCAAGCATGTATTAAATTCTGATCCTGGAGACATAGAGAAATCAAACCAGTAACAAGGCCCACAGAATTAAACTCTAATTTGGAGAATGTAATGTTAGGGGCAGCCTACAACCAACTGTCCCATGCATTTCTTTTCCACTTTTGCTTGAACCTGTGTGAGGACAAAAAGGAGTTTACAAACCTGTGGCATTACATTTAAACAGACTTTTGGAAAGACCTCACTTTCTAGAGCAAAAATTATTGGATGACAGTGCTTCTCTATTTACATTGATGAATGTAGTTCTGATTCTTTCTCTGCCTGAAAAACAAACCCAGAGAAACTTGATGAACTCGCAATACTTGGAGATACTGGAGGCCATGCAGTGCAGAAGTAGCCATTTAGCAAGAGCAAAGTGAGTATGTTTGATAGCATGGAACTTGCTTCTGGTACTGAGGTGATTTCAAACCCCCAAATCTATACCTTTGTCAAAGTCCCAGATCTACTTAGTCTAAACTGAGCGAATGAGGCATCTCACACTGCATCTGGTGCTAGAAATGACTGTCATTATCTGTAAAGTTGTGCCTTTAGATTGAGGACAGGTAAGGGCTAAATTAGAGCTATGAGGAAAACAGGGATGTGCCAGAGTGGAGAACTGGAGTCTAGCTTGCCTCTCGGAAGTATTTCACAGGAATGCTGTAAACATCCACTGAGGTACCAGCCTGTAGCCGGCATGTGCTTATGCTGGGGAACAATGGAATTTTCTCCATTTCTGCTGGCAAATGTTGGTGGCACATCTCTGCATGTCACACAGCAGGGACAGGAAGGGACAGGAGGACATGGCACCAGCAGTGTGTGATTCAGCACATGAAGTGCCTGGGAGCTGAGATAAAGTGTTTACGTGAGACGGGCTGCAGCTGGGGTGGCCTCATCAAGCTACCTGTTGGGTCTGGTCTGTGGCCAACTCAACTCCAAAACCATGCATGGGAATCATTGTGGGAGACTTAGTTGCCAACTACTTGTGCCAGGTGCATTTCTGGCAGCTGAACAGAGTCTGTGACCTGTGTCCGTGGCCACTGTGTGTCCTCCGTTGCTTTCACTAGTCTCACCTGGACAGGAGGGTGACAGTGCAGGCAGTGGTGTTATGTGCCTGCTGAAGGACAGGATGTTGTCCAAGAAAGGCGAATTCTGCAATAAAATGCATGCCTTTTCTGAAAGAAGGCAGCATGCAAGAATTTAGCAGTCCAGCCTTTCACTAGTTTTGCATTTTTGAGTGTTTTCATATTTCTGTGAAATGTCTGAAGATAGATAACAGCTCTTCAGTTGATACTGTGTACAAAAGTCCGTGTGCTATTTTGCTCTCCCTTTTGCTTAAACACCTCTGTTAAACAGCTGTCTTTTGGGTTTGATTGTTAGGCCCCCACAGTACAGCTTTCAGTGTTTAATAACTGGTTTTATTGCTCCTCTGTAAATAATCAAACTATTGTATTCTATACCAGAACCAGGAGTAAATGTAGAGAAGCCTGGCATTGCAATAGAACAGTAAAAGCAAACTGTTTCTTGAATAACTGTTTTTGCTATGAGTAATGAATAGTTTTCCTGACAAAACATACTGCTATTAAAAATGGAGATGAGATGATGTGATAGGTCAGTATTTATTTTCTTTAAAGTGCTCTTTCTTTTACCTATCAACAAGCATCTCTATGTTTAAATGAACTGCACTGCTTTTCTTTCTAGACAGTGCTAGGCCTGTGAACTCAAAACTTCAGCAGTCACCCACTACTCAGGAAAATTATCTTCTAAATTTGCAACGGCTCTTCATTTGGCTGTCTTGACTGCAATTTTTAGAAGTAATTAATTTTGTAATTTGTTTATGTGGGTACCACATTCTCAATAAGCAGTGAGAGATTTGAGACTATAAATCTCTAATTTAATTTTAAGAATTTTTATGATGATATTCTTGTATTATTACCTATTTTATCATGCAAATACATATGTAAACCAAATTAAGTCATAAGAACCTTGCAGTGTCACATTATGTGACTTTGGCATTGTAATAAATATTACTTCAGTCAAGAAATGTTCTTGATTTCAAAGGCACTGCTCACTGTAGGCATGGATAAGAACAGCAGACTCCGGCTAACAACCTTTGACTTGCACACAACCCCTTGAATGGGTAGATGAACCCCAACATGACTGAGGGGTGCAAAGCCAACTCCGTAGCTCCTGTCTATACTGCGATTTACTGTGCACCTCTATATGTGGTCTCCTATAGCTATATGGTGAAACTAAAAGCCCAGCATACTCATTAGGTGATTCAAGCTATCTCCATGAGTGGAAAACATTGGTTTGGGGGTTGTAGATCATCAATAAGTTGCTCATGTGTGAAATGAAAAGCCACCTTGAGGTCAGCTTCCAGTAAATTCATCTTGAGCTCAGACAATTTGGAAACACCTGGCTAAGCCCACTAATTGTTTGATTGACTGCTATGACTTGAAAACCAAGATAGAGGTATCAGACAATAATGACTTAATCAGAAATTTTAAACACTGCTGCTTTTTCAAATAAAGAGATCAGGATCTGTAGCAAATGCAGCTGCCACATGGCAGCACAGCCCACTGGTCTGCAGTGATAGGAGCCCACAGCCTTCTTGGTTTGATGAATTGCATGCCAAGATCTTTAGACAACCAAATTCATGAGACCTGACCTGCCACACCAGAGAGCAAGGGAGAGTGAAGGTTTAAGGGTGATGCATCCAACAGTGCTTTCCTGGGGTTGCAGCATGACAGAACAGGGGAAATGCAGCAGTTCCCAAGATAAGCCAGTACCATCTGCCTCAGCCACTTTTGTGTGCCCTTTTTCTCTCTGTGCTGAGGATTCCAATTTCACAGCAATCCCTGTGGCAGTGCCGACTCACCTCTGACTGCGTAACACGTGAGCTAATGAGAGATCAAAAGAGTGTATCAAAAAGAATTAGGATTCTTCTGCTTTTAAGTTATACTGTTTTCCAGTTCACCAAGAGCTCTTATCTCCATGTGGGTGATATTGCTTTGACCCCTGTGTCCAGTGCTGTGGGTTTATATGGCTGTAATTTCTTCCTTGCCCTAAGTAATTTTTTTGAGGAAGTCGCCAATGCTGTGTCCCCTGTTAACACTACTGATATGGTACTATTCTCAACCTAACATAAGCTAAAAGGTCTGTTTTCAAGGAGTTTGTGGTGCCTTACAAGTGTTACACTCGTGAAAACAGTATTTAGGTAATACAGATATGGATTTTGTATAGGCAAAACGGATATATGAACTGTGTGGATGTAATTTTGGTAATCTATACGTGGGCATTTCAGGAATACATGTTGTGAAGGAGTAATTAGTGACTAGTAAATAACAAAAAAGTCCACATTCTTAACTGAATCCTCTGTCCATGTGATCTATCAATTAAGGACTCCATTTTGTCAGTTTTCAAGGAAATTTTTTAACCTGTTGCAATTATTAATTATAACTTAATACTGTTGTAAATTAAAATTAACTTATCATACAGGATGTTTCAACGGGTTCCTCTTGTGACTTTGCCTGAGAAATGCCAGAGGTGTGAGAGAAGTACATTATCTTACATTAAAAACAGCCAGAGAATGCACGTTAGGTTCACCTTCTACCCTGCAGGTACCCACTCATCCAAACTCAGGGTGCAGAGTCCTCAAAGTCACAAAACACTCTAATCTGAGAGAGGAAGGAGTGACAGCATCTCTTCTTCACCTGATGGCATTGGGGCTAACAAGGCCAAAGGGGAGCACCTTGCCAAGTGTACAGAGTTAGTCTCTCAGGATTCCATCTCACCTTCCTCCCAGCACTGCACCCTTCAGACATGACCTCAAAACAAGCCAATGTCATCTCAGAAGCATGTGCTTAACAGCACACTGACTGGTCTCTAATGGAGATGTATACCACGTTCTTTTCAAGTCCTGCTGCTCTCTTCAGAGTGAATTGGGCAGTAAGCTTCCCATGTCTGGGGTTGTGCCAACCCTGCAGTTGCTGTTAAGCTGCAGCACAGCTAGCAAGGAGCTTAGCATGCCCAATATGCACAGCCTTTCCCACCAAGCCCTCTGTACCACCACTGCTTGGGCTAGAGCTGTGCTCTAGGATTGCGCCATTCGCAGTCCTGTTGATAAAGAATTGATAATGCCTAATGAATGAAGCAGCTTGGGAGGTAGAATGATGTTTGAAGCTAAGTCTGGTGGGCTAATAAAGATGGTGTGTTATCTGGGACATGCACTGAGCTCTGCTGTGTTCTGTTTTGTCCACTCTGAGACTGCAGAGCAGTCTGGGAGCCCCGACAAGGGCAAGAGCCAAAGCAGTGCACCCCAGCCCTTCCAGAGGTATCAGTCCTGTAAGTCTCTGATTTAGTTGTGGCATAAGCTGTCATAAACTATTTGAGATGATAAAAGATTTCTGATAGTTCTCAGGCTTATTTTGTTTTGTTTTGTTTTGTTTTGTTTTATTGCTACCATGTCTGTATCTGTTGGTGTGAAATACTACCACTGTAGTAAATCTCTAAAGATTTATGTGAGCCAAGAGGAACATGACTTCTTGCCATTCTTCCTATGGAACCACATCTATTTCATTAAATAAGCTGATTTGGAAATCACCATTGAATTTAATAACTCCTACAGCTGATGTAATTTTCTCTTGAAAGATTTGTGCTTTTCTAGTAGATTTGATAGTCTATCAAACCAGCATCAAGAATTTCTGCCTTTACACTAGTGCATGACTGTTATCCTGACACACTGAGCTAAAGTGAATTACAACAGGAGGAACTGTCACTTAACAATGCTAGAAAAACTAGTGTAATTGTTTTACTTTGAGAATTACATTCAATCTGTTTTTCTCTTCTCAGCTGGTAGCCTCCATCGTGTTTATCAGCTTTGGTGTGGTAGCAGCATTCTGTTGTGCAATAGTTGATGGAGTGTTTGCGGCACGGCACATAGTAAGTACAGTGATTTTGTCACCTTTCAGTTTTGATTACTTATGTAATTTCTAGCAGAAAAGCATTTTCTTGTGGTGTATGTCTTGCAGTATATTAGGGGGGTTGATAGTTTTTGTTGGAGATTCCAAATACAGAGGTGATATGAAATAATGTAATGAAAGGCATGTCTTTCACATACCTGCTTTGGAAAAGGAGGACACTTCAACAACCGTCAGCATTTGTTTCCCATTGTACAAAGCCTTTGTGGGCATGGTAGGGATTAGGAATGCACCCAGTAGTGATGAGCACCAGAACACCCCATGGGATTTGAATATGTCAGTTTACATGTTAGAAATGTGTTGCGTGCTTTTCTGTCTGTAGTGATAGAATGCCTAAAATCCATCTGGATCCAAGCTTTTAATTGACCTTTGATTTCCAAAATCATTGGGAAATATATGTGTTAATAGACATTAGAGGTCAGATGTAGTATGCTATATAATCCAGCAAGTATGATGGTATTTGACCCCCTCACTGCTGTAAAATACTATGGGCCTGTTCATCTTTCTGCTTATGTTCCTTGAGGGGCAGCATAACTCTACTGGCATTGGTAGAACCTCACTTGAATTTCTGTTAGCAAATGCATCAGAATAATTAGGCTTTGGAACACTTGGAGCATAAAATTATGAACTGATTTCTTTTTTACTTTTACTGAAGAGAACTTTAAATCAAATGTGAGTTTCAGAACCTCATGTGCATTGCATAAGGAAAGAGACATCCATTGGTATAAACGAATGAGGTGCAGTGTGAGCATTGATAAATGTTCTGGATTGTAATCGTGCTTTGTACTATACAGAGCCTGAACGATGTTGAAGTGACCTGCTTTTACTTGGATTTGCCTTGGGATTGCTCTGGATGACACCTGGTATAACTTGGTCTCTGGTTAGTGTAAGCCATGGGAGCTTTTCCATGAGAGCTGGTTAAAAGAGCAGATGAGCAGATTTCTATTTAGATTTCCTGATCCTGAAAATTCAGTGGTTGTGCCCTGGTAAACCACTGCCACTTATTCAAATATTGGATCTGTTCTGGAGTGGCTGAGGAAACTGAGGTTTTGTAGTCTGGAGAAGAAGGAAGCTTATAACTCTTTACAACTACCTGAAAGAAAGTTGTAGTGAGTTGGTGGTCGGTGTCTTCTGCCGTGTCCCAAGTGAAAATTCAGCAACTAATGGCTTTAAGTTGTGCCAGGAAAGGTTTAGATTGAATATGAGAAAAATTATTTTCACTGAAAGAGTGGTTAAGCATTGGAATCAGTTGCCCAGGGAGGTGGTGGAGTCACCATTTCTCTAAATTTCAAGAGTCATCTGGATGTGGCACTTGGGAATATGGTTAAGGGGTGATTATGGTGGTGCTGGGTTGATGGTTGGACTAGATCATCTTTTAGTTCTCTTCCAACCTTGGTGATTCTGTGACAGTAATTTCCCAGGAACCAGCCTTATATTTGTCCTGTTTTGATGTGAACTTTAGAAGTGTTCAGATGGCACTTTTGCAGTCTTACAGCTTATAACTGCAGTGCAGCCACAAGCCCCCCACTGCTGAGGTCAGGCACTGTGTCACCTCCTCTGAGGCAAGTTACTGTGTCAGAGGGCTGTGTGCTCTATCTCAGAGAGACAGTCATCACGCCTGTCACCTTTCTAGGTGTTTCTTTGTCAGTTTGCCTATCTTGGCTCTAAGTTCCTTTCACATACGTTACTTAGCTATTGTAGAAATGACACTGTTTCCTATCTAAGTCAAACAGCAGTATCATCTTAGAGTATTATATATACCCATATATATACATTATATATATTATAGACCCTTATATATTTATATACCCTTATCTATATATCTATCTATATCTATATCTATCTATCTATCTACACACACCCCCTTATATCTGACATAACAGGATTTCATATGCAATACCTAGAGTTTATATTTGCCTTCTGTGTATTATCGTGTAATTAGCTGCATGTCATTGCTTGCCCGTAGTGTGAGTTTATAAATTAAAAGTGATCCAGTTCCTTGCAGTGCTCTCTGGGGAGATAGAGGGTCAGCAAGTTGCAGGAGAACCAAGGCACAAAGTCATTGCAATCACCCAATTAAAAAGCACCTTACACTCTGGGTTGCAGTTCTGTGTCTGGTTATATCAGTGACGGGGTATGACTGCATCATCTGTGCAGAGACGGAGGCAGGAATGGGTTGATCACTGTCCAGCCATTCCCAGTATGCTGGAGATTTACAACCCAATGACATGAACTTGCTTCAGTCATATAATGACAGGCTTCATGGAAATCCTTTTCCAGTTGTTTACGTTTGGGCTGTTTTGATTGTCATAGCTGTCTCTTCTGGTTTCCTTCACATATTACAGAACTAAGAAATACTTAGCAGTACCTTTTGTTGAAAAACTGATATGCATCTCAACATATCACAGCCAACCTCAGTCTCTTCCTCTGTTTAATAAGGAACTTTATAGGATCAGGTGAAATAAAGGTGTACATCATCTAGTTTCTCTAGCACATCTGGGAAAATCTGTAGAAGTGGTAGTGTAAGTACACTCCCAAATTAACTTAGACTAATGGTGAGGCCTTACCTTATGAAAAGAAGATGTGCATCAGAGACTATGGTGTTATTGCCACTGGGTTACAACCTCTTTGTAGCACAGCTCATTTCCTACAGGAAAAGCAATTCCACCACATTTCAGTCTGTTTCATACAGGGTGGTATCAGCCATTTTCAGACCTGTGTTGTGCTGTTGCCACTTTGGCCACTGCCTTTGGGGGATAACTGCTGGACAGCTGGACAAAACTGTCCTCCAGTTAGGGAAATGACAAACTCTTTGAGTGTCAGAGCAGGTGCCTAAGTCAACACTAAAGCCATAAACTTTTTGTGAGGAGAAATAGGGCAGCATTGACTGTTCTGTTTCCAGAATCAGGCTGCTGATACCAAGCCTCCAGGTCCCTTTTCTCCCCAGGCTGAAGCCAAGCAGTTCTCAGACCAACAACAAATAAAACATCCTTCACATCAGTTCAGTAAGAAATGTATCCTGGTTTTAATTTTATTTTTATCTTCATTTGAGCTAGGAAGGATGTGAAGAGGACAAATCACATAATTATAGATATTTCTTAGTGTGTGTCTGCTGTGGAATGGAGACTATTATTGTTGCACATTTTCTCCTGCACTTGGAAAACAGTGAATAGAATAATAAAATACTTTCTCTGTTTTATTTTCTTCCCAAGAAGGCATAAAATTGACAAAAAATCTTTCAGGAAAGGAATATATTTCAGATAAGATATACTTAAATGATTTAGGACTCACTTTGCTTTAAAGAAAGCTCTGGAGCACACCACTTAAAAAATTAAGAACACTGAACTAAAAAGAGCTTCATTTAAAGTAGCAGTTGCTTATTTAAAAAATAATGCAGATGTAATTCACCTTAAAAAAAGGCCAGAATCAAGTGAAACAAATCAAAGCTAAAATTAATGTGCAGTGAGGTTATTTCAGAAAAATATGGTGATCACAGGAATCCACTCTGTGCACTTGTGTTTGCTTGAGACATTCTGTTATTTAGCAGATGAGAATAGCCCAGTTGTGCTGATGGAGATCACTCAATAACCTCCTCTCACCACACAGGGAGATCCCCTGTCCCACCTCCCATACACATCATTTGCACTACTTTACTAACCTCCTGCTCTATGACTGCAAGCCTTGGCCATGGCCACATGATCCTTAGCTTTGCAGTTATCTTCCAGGAAAAACCTAAAATAGCTGGCCAGCATCAAGAAATCCAGTTATGAAGTGAGGAAATTGCCTGCAAGAACTTTCTGAGAAGGTTAGAAAAATGACAGGTAGCACAAGCATGGGCAGATATTTTAAGCTGTGGAGACAAATGCTTTGTATCATCTTTTCAAATGCTTAGCTAGGAATAATGGAATATTGGTACTGACATACGGCCAGTCATATTTTCGTGAAGTATGGAATATAAAGGGAGTCAGATGTTCCTGAAAGCTCTAGGAGAAACCAAGGGCTCATCAGGTTCTAAGCCCTGAAATGAACTTGTAGCTTAACTGGAGAACACTGAAACACCACTAACCTGAGACCTTCATCCACATGGTTTAAGAGCAGCTTGTAGACTGCTGAAGTATATATTCTGGGTAATTCCCTACTGATTTGTGAGTTTAGAAAGTAAACTTGAGATATTTGCCTTCTCTTTATCTATGTTATCTCAAAATAATGTTTAATAAGACAGGCATTATGTAAACTCACTTTCTGGGAAGCCTAAAGACAAGGCAATGGCAAAATGGAGTCTTTGATCTGGAGGATGCTGATGGGAATTGAGCTCTGGTCAGTAGAGCTCCAAAGCTTCTGTATTAAGTAATATCAAGTTGGCAGCCCCTATGCAGTGAACAAATAATTACATTATCAATACATTCTATGTGACGAAGATCTGATGTTTTCTGTGGTAAAACAGGAGCCCAGACAGAGACACCCACCCAGCAGTGAACTGCAGGTTTCCAGCTGCTTCCTGAGGTCTGGGGCAGAGGTTGTGTGCCAGCCAGAACTGGTGGCACCAATGGTGGTTGCACGTGCAGTGCCCAAGGATGTCAGTCCTCTTCCCATCTTTGGAGCTTCTCACACAGAGTACAGACACTTGGGCAAGAACTGCAACAGGAGTGACCTGCAGCTTTGCTGACCACAGCTGCATTTTTACTACAGGGTGACTTCACAAAGCCATGGCATGTAACACAGACCACAGTCTTGCACACTACAGGCCAGATGTCCTAAAAAGCCATTTGAAGATGCTGAGTAAGCCTATTGGCCTTCCCGTTGAAGAAAAAACCAAATAGTTATATTCCATGTCTAACAAAGTTGTTACCTTGACAACTGGTGGTAGAAAACACAACTCAGGGAATAAGTAATTGCTCATTGGAACAGAGTTGGGTAGATTCTCTGGAGAACAACACTAAATACATTTGACTTTCTCCATGCTGCCACATGAAACAAAAATTACAGCTAGTTACTTTTAATTCCATTTCCATCCTGTATGAGTCATTAATATAATAGCATGGCATAGAATATACCTTAAAAAGCATCAAAAGAAGTGTGGCCTGCAGGTCAGGGAAGGTGATTGTGCCCCTCTTCTCTGCCCTTTTGAGACCTGGCCTGGAGTATTGTGTCCAGCTTTGAAGTCCTCAGCACAGGAAGGACATGGACCTGTTGGAGCAAGTCCAGAGGGCCACAAAGAGGATCAGAGGGATGGAGCACCTCTCCTGTGAAGAAAGGCTGTGAGAGTTGGGGTTGTTCAGCTTGGAGAAGAGAAGGCTTCAGGGAAGCCCGACTGTGGCCTTTCAATACCTAAAGATGGAGACAAACCTTTTAGCCAGGAAAGGGGAAATGATTTTAAACTGAAGGAAGGTCAATTCAGGTTAGATACTAAGAAGAAGTTTTTTACTGTGAGGGTGGTGAAACACTGAAACAGGTTGCCCAGAGAGGTGGTGGATGCCTCATGCCTGGAAACATTCAAAGTCAGGTTGGACAGGGCTCTGAGGAACCTGGTGTAGTTGAAGATGTCCCTGTTCGTTGCTATTAGATGAGCTCTTCCAACCCAAACTATTCTATGATTCTATGAAAGGTTTTGCAGTTATATTTTTCTTTTAGCAGAGTGCGCACTTAACATTTGTAACTGAAAACTAACTAGCATTAGTTCAGTAGTGATTTTTATATTGATGGTCCAGTGAGGTGAAAATGTTTTATTATTCCTAAATATAAAGTGCTCAAGTTTGAGAGCAGTGCATTCTGACATTCCAGTGGCCAACTATGCTGCAGTATTAATGGCAGTATTAATGGCAGTATTAGAGCTTGCATCTGACACTGAGGTGGGAAGCACAGGCTGCATTCTTAGAGTACCAATTATTTAGAAGGGGAGATTAATTCTTCTTTATGAACCTAATTTAAAGGTTAGAGCGAAGGAGGACTCTTGCAACCAGCTTAAGCCAATCTGCCAAGATTTCTCTTTTGTACTGCAAGATAACCACATTCACATAGCAGTTATGGTCATGCATCCAAATGCAGTTGGGAATACCTTAAATCAAAGAGTGAATACTTTTCTTTGAAAACCAAATTTTCCTGGAGGGCCTGAAAAACTTGAAGCCTGTTGTACTATCATTGTTGTTCCTGTTACTCACATATATTTTCCCTGTAAAGCACATTACACCTTGGGAGTGCCCAGTCTTGTGAAAGGTGAATTAGTCAGAGGTGCATAAGTCAGAAACCTCACAAAAGAATTCAAAAGGAAATCTGGTAGAAGAGAATGTACTGACATTACAGAACAGTTTCAGACCACCACCACAAGCTATTTTGAAACGAAATCTGATCCAGACAGATAATGCTAAGCTGTGTTGGTGTGAGCAAAATGGTGGGACCATGTGGTATTTGGTCCCTGGTTTTTATTTGGCAATATAGGAATAGCCTGGGGGACTATTGCTAGTTTACTGAGTCCAGGAGTTCAGAGAAGAAAAATCTGAAATTTGGAGTGGTACCTTTGAGAAACAGTACTCTGAAGTTTGATTTATTTTATTTAACAAAGAAAAAGTTGATAAGTGAATTGATCTTGGCCTATTTAAGGTAACTGTGTAATCAAACGTTACCTGATAGCAGAAAACTAAAGTAAGTGCAGTGAGTCGAAGTCAATGCTAAACAGATTCAAATCATGAAGCAGAGAGTTTTGACAATAATGTATTATGGAAATAGCTTTATCTAGGTTATGGATGGTTCTTCATCACTGAAATATTTCAATCCCAATCTTTTTATGTGGTCTTGTGAAGTTTATCTGTAAGTTATGAATTTGATGACATTATTAAGCCTCTGTTATTATGAAGGTCACTGTAGAGCAGTGTCTTCAAAGAAGGGTCCTGTTAACTATTTTTATAGTCAGGTAGAAACTCTATTGCCACTTGTCTGCAGGTCTGTCTGGGTGGTACCAGGACCTGTTCCCTGCTGGAAAATGTTTAGGGGTTCATAGATTAAAAACCACCTGAAAACTGTTAATCAAGATTTCAGGTCTAGGTTTGCTGGTCTTCAAATAACAGAAGAAATGCAGTCTTTAACATGAACATAACTGAAACAGTACCTTTACTAAAACCATTATTCCTCACATACTGGATTACTTACAAGGCAACCCAGTGATGAGTATATTGGAGGCATACAAGGACTAGTCAGCAAAACTGTCATCTTGTTAATGTTTTCTGGTCTAGAATACAGAGAGAGGGAAGGGCTTCAGAGTTTTTGTACCCACAAATCTGCAATCTGATGCACAGGTAGGTATGATGCATACAGCCTGAATATATTGACACAACAGAAGAGAGCTGGTAGTATGCATTCATTTGGTTGCCAGATATTTTGCACTAAGAAAAGTGTTAACCAATTTTTTTGAGAACCTCTTAAGATTCCCCCTCTAGTTTGCAGAGCCTCTCACACTGGCAGGGACAAAGCCCTGTGGTTGTACAGCTCTTATTTTCCCTCTGAAATTCCTTTCAGGTTTAGCCAACTTGCAAATTCTTTAAAATCCCTTTTTTCTTCCCTGCTGTGACTTGTTCTTATGAAGGAAAAATCTGGTATTGTGCCAACCAAATAGAAATGTCTAAACCATTAGGCAGCACAAACACTGTTTGGATGCCTAAGAACAATTCACTTGTCAATGAGAAGGAAAAAGAGAGATTCTCAGTTCCTTTCATATCTGCACCACTGTGTTGGACAAATGTCTTCACTGCTGGCAAAAACAAGGATTGGTCCAGTATCCCATAGTCCCCTGACATAAACATTGATCCACTGGCTTCCCTCTTTGAGATGGAACAGCCCACAGTGAGGACCTTCATTAATGTCATTACTTTGGTCTTTCAAACTTCAGCGATGCAACTTTGAGGGAAGAATTATGTGAAGATGCAGTAAGAGATATCTTACTACAATTTCATGCAATAGGAAGGGAGGAAAAGTACTCTTTTGTTTTAAATTGGGAGTTTGCTGCTGTGAGAAAATGTTAAGAGAATGACCCACACATTTGAGTATAGGAAAGTTACTGGTTAAATGCCACTGCTATTTAATTGCATGATCCTGTTGCACAGAGAGCATAATGTCAATGTACAACAGGGCAGAATTTTTAGTGCACTGGGGTAATAGCAAATCTAGCACTTCCAATTTCTTTATCTCTGAACATTGTATTATTGTCTTTTAGCTTTGCTTCCAGAGTACCTAGATAGGTATGTACTCACTGACTATACTGTAAATCAACTCCAGAGATATGGAGGGAAATTCTACACATTTCACTGATATTAACAATCACATTATTATTGCAAGAAATAATACAAGATGTGATAAAGGGAGAAAGATTTGATCCAAATTTAAAATTACACTAGTATTCTAATTTCACTAGCTGATAGTCTTCTGCATTTGTACATTACGTAGGTTATAGTCTTCTGCATCTGTGTGGCTTCTATACATACAAAAATCAGGTGGGGGGCAGGTATGCAGGAATTTGCTTAGCGATGTAGAATAGCAGCTTGGATCAGGGGAGATTTACTGTCTTTACTTCTGTCTTTATTTTGTTACTTTACAAAACATGATGCAATTTATGCAAAGTGTACAAAGCAAGTTAATTACTCTCTAATCCTAAGTAAGGTGGGTGACTGGGGCAAGGGGCTTGCAGTCTGCTCTGAAAAGCAGAATCTACTTCCCTCTGATGTGCTTCCAGCAGATGATTTCCTTTATTGTTTCCTATTCTCAGAAATGTTTCTAGACTAACCACAGATGTTTCTGTTCTATGAAAAAAAATCAAAGCTTCCACACAGATACATAGAGGGAGAGGAGGTAACCACCTGCAGACTCGAGACTACAGCAAAAATACTTGGCAATTTTTTTCATCATTTGTCAAAGGAAAAACAGTGTTTTGAGTTGCCCAGTGCAGAAACTAGTGGAGTAATAAGAGAAACAGGAAAAGCTGTTGTTCTTTCCCATGTTCTAAATTAGCAAAGCACATAGAAGTCCTTAAATTCTATTAGAGTAAAAATCAAATGTTTAAGTATGCTGCAATTTTCCTAGTAAAAGTTTTTATTTGCATCATCTTTAAGAAGAAACCATGATTAGTATGAATAATAATATCATGTAGCAGGAATTTGTCTCTCTGTGTGTGTGTATGATTATTCAGTTGTGTATAATGTCCTTGGAAAGTATAGTCCCAGGATTCAACAAAATTTCAATTGATGATTATTTATGGCTCTATTAAGAACTTATTAAAATGTGTTGCAACAGCATAGATAGATGATGGAGGTTCACACTTGTAATGTATTTTAGTCTTCTATGATAAATTCCAAGAAGGTAACATAGTTAAGAGATTTTTTTTAACCAAATCTGCCTAGAATTTTCTTCCGTATATGCCTCAGTGTAGTTCTCTCCCCATTCCCAGCCACCAGTATACCCAATGGCATTTTTGCCTCTGGAGCAGTGAACACTATGTGTTTGAACATCTGTAATCTTCTGAAATGCATGTGAGCTTCACAATGACAAGCCAGTGGAGATGGAGAAAAGCTGGTTGTCCCAGAGCGGTCAGGGTATGCATGAACCATTTCACTAATTATTTAGATTATCTTAGTTTTATAACTCATGTCTTTCCATTCCTGCTGAGGCCTCTCTCATGGACTTTTCACTCTCTCATATTTTGGGACCTAGTCCTACAGTCCTTTCCATTTGGATGAGCCCTGTCAGCCTGGCCTCTGGTGTGATGTTATGTGTGTTGGTGGGAATCTTCCTTTACAGAGATAACAGGGAGCTTTGATGGCAAATTTCTGGGCATAAATACCTGATTTATGTCTGTTTTCTGCTCAGTACCTAATATCAAAATTTCATACATAAAGGTGTTATTACATTACTTAAATCGTAATAGGAATTTTTTGTGCCATTCCCTCAAAATATAAATCAACACTGCAATATTAATTAAGCATCCAGCATTTTATTTGTAGATGTAGATATTCAATACATAGATATTGCTCAACTAGGTGCATTTAGTGCAACCTCTTCTCCTTCTCTTTAAGGTAAAACAAATCCAACAGAAGATTATAAAGGAAACCCTCCTATATTTCAATCAGCAAGATATTCAGTATTTCAGATGTCTAAAAGCTAGTGTCTTGCAAAATTATGTCTGTTGCAGTAATACACTTAGAGATTTATATATTTCTTACATATTATGACAGCATTAAGGAAAAAGGGAGGAGATGGAGGAGCTTTTCATGTATTTGAGTTACATTACCAGAAACAGAATAAACATTTCTTGCATTCTTGTGGAAACGTTAATTACTCACATGGCACAACATCATTATAATCAAGACACAGCAATCAGTTCATATAACAAACCCTATAATCAAAGTAATGTAATCAATGTAAGTAATCAACTATAATAAGCAATTAAATATCTAACTGCATCAAGCAATAACTAAAATTACAGCCTTGAATAATATCAACTAATTGCATCATTAGAAACTTGTGTAAAAGTCAGTGGTAAATCCAAGTTTCTAACTACACAAAATAGCTGTTGCAGGTATTCTGGGAAGGTCTTACAGCCTCATCCTGAGAGACATGACTAAAGAAAAGCAGACTTATTGCAGTGCCAGGCTTGGATTTACCAGAGGTCCGGGCTGTTAAGGCAGGAGTAGGTTTCCTCAATGGAGCCTTGCATAGCCCCTCATCCCCAGTACAGCCAGAGCAGCTGCCTCTGAGGCAATACAAGTTTTCAGCACCCCAGGCACAGTGTCACTCAGCAGCTCTGCATACACATCTTTTCTTCAGGACACCGCCTGTGGCTGCATCAGTTAAAGGCACTGGAGATGCTGAACCTCCTTGGGGAATGTGCACAGGAGTCAGCTCCTGTTTCTTCTGCCTGTTTCACTCCACTCCATCTGCTTGTGAAGGCTGATGGGCCTTGCCTCCCACCTTCATGCCATGGAAAGTGTGGCCAAAAGTCATTGAAAGAAAAGGACTTAACCTCTCCAAATAGATCTGTTTCCATCTGAGAACAGACCTGTCAGTTGACATGAAGAAGTGACTTGTTTGTGCACATCATCTAGCAATAAGGCAGCTCCAGCATCTGGAGGCTTTTCATTTCACTGTAGCAGTGCTACCAGACCACAGACCTCACCAAAATAGAGAAGAGTGAGACTAAGGCTCTCACTTCAAAATATTTACATAGAATCAAAAATCGGTGAGGAAATACAAGGTGAGACACATCCATGTATGCATGTTTTCAGCCATGACAGTATACAGGTATCCTGAGTATTCACTGGTTTGAAAGACCTGACATGAATGCTTAATACTCACAAGCATCAAGAGAAGAGGATTCTGTAGGATTTAGTCTTTCAAATTACATAGAAATCCTAAAAAGAGCTCCCAGAAAGCACAATGTGAAATAAATTTGGTTTGTGAGAGTAAAGTTTTTAAGCCCCACCAGCTGCTTTTCCTTATTTTTGGCACTGAAGTTGGTTATTTCAGAATAGCACACAAGACAGACAGGGTCTCTAGGCTGGAGCACAGCGTTTCTGGAAGATTAGATCTTGAATTCATGCAAGGCGGATGTAGAAGCATGAAAAAGGGCAAGTGCTGACTGCAGTCTGGAGTGAAACTCTCAGCGTTGCTCTCATGGCATGACCTCACCCAAAGCACGTAAAAAGATATTGTCACGCCTGCCTCTTAAGTGTATAAACAACACTCAGAATGTATTGTTTGCACCAGGGGATCACTAATGTGTAGTAGTTACAGCAGAAGTATGGCATGGACAGAATTGTCCTGTCTCTCTGTCTCACTCCTCATGGATTTCAAGAGTTTGTTCAACTGTACATTTAGGAACCCTTGACTCTTAAGGCAGGGGCAATACATGTGGAAATTGAATCAACATGCACTAGTCATGTTTGCAGCTTATGTCAAACGGACATATAAAAACCTAATTTGAGGGCTTATAGTTTCTTAATATAGTTTGCAATTATTGGCTGAATTTTGAAAAAAATAGCAAATAAAACTGAAAACAGTTGTTCCAGCCCATTGTAGCCCTTGGCAGTAGCATAACCTCAGGTCCAGGCTGCTGCACAGACATAGAACTGAGGGATTCCAGAAATGGTTTGCTCTTTTTCTAGCGCTCACCCTTCCAAATCCCAGCTAGCATGCACTATGCACACTCTGACAGCACTGCACTTTCTGTTGTTAGTCAAGGTAATGCTATCAAGAGGACAAAACAAAATAAAGAGTAGGAAACAAGCACTAGTATCACAGTGGAGAAAAACTGCTGAAATTCAGAAATAGGAAGACTTGGAGGCCCACTCAGTGAGGTAAAACTGAACTGACACATCTGGATTCAAAAGCTGATTATGAGCTTGGTGACTATGAGATAAAAGTTGATAATATTTCTATAAAAGACTGTCTTGGTGCATGGTCAAAATGTGAAGCAGCTAGGAATTATCATGGAATGATAAGAATCATTTAGGTTGGAAAAGACCTCTAAGACAATCAAGTTATCATCTTGCTCCCTTAAGAGCAGTCCCAGACATTGAAGGGAGAGAAGCCCACTGAGCCCCATGGTGGTGGAGGGCAGCCCCAAGGCACTGGCCTGTCCAAGGAGGTACGTTTTCCTGTGGGAGCACATGCCCTGTCCTGCTCAAAGAATCCTGAGCAATGCCCCATCTCTTCCCAGCTGCTGTCTGAAATACAGAGCTTATGAAAATAATGCCATTACTTACTGAAATAAATGTCAATGGAGCACATGAGAAGTAGTACTGTAATAATTATAGGTAAACTGTGTACAAAAATTGAACATCATAAGAGTTATGGTTAAGGCATTCTGTTGGTCTGCCAGGAGGTTAAAGATTCTTTAATAACACAAGCGAAGATACAGGTCTGTAGAAAGCTAGCCAGTTTCAAATGGTTATTTTAATTAGTTTGTTTTTCAGCAGTTGATGTGGGTTCAGTATTTGGAAATACAGATTTGGAGAGTTCATAGAGTATAATTTCTGTTCTTTTCTTATAATCATGAAATTCTGCAAGACAAATTGTTTTCTGAAAGCCACTTCTGCTCCAGAAATTGCAAACTGAAAACTGAATTGCAGGTTTTAGCTGCCAATGAATAAAAGCCCAAAACAGTTGTCAAAAAATCCACCCATGTTTCTGATTCCAGAAGGTATGATCATGTGCTTTATGTGGAAGTTGCAAGCCTGGGGAGCAAGCAGAAATATAAAATGCTTCTTTCTTTAAAGCTGATCCCCCCTCTCTGCAGTGTTGATGACCTTAGACTCAGAAGTTGCTTAATACCAATCTTGTCACAGCCAATATGGAAACTGTTCATAACATTTTAAAAAATGGGCATTATTCATTTGTTTATGACTGAAAGCACAAAGATGTTTGAATTATTTATTTCTATAAATCTCTGGGATCTCCTAGCAGTCAAGGCTTCCTCAGGAGACATCCATCTCACTGAGAGTGCTGTTAAAAAAGAGTGAGAAAGAGCCTTTGGTCAGAGAGAGACAGGAATTACAAAAGATTTGTAGCATTTCCTCTCATTATTTGTATAGGGTAGGATCCAACCAGCTGTCCCCAGACAGTGATCCATTCTGCCTGCTTTCCCAGGCTCCTAATATGTTGGCACCTTCTTTTATGAGATTCTTTTACCTTTGGTTTGAAAGCTCTCAGGTTTGTGTGCTCCCATATGCCACGTGCCCTCAGATAGTCAGTGTGGGGCAGACACACTATGCTCCATCTTGCCCTCCAGAAAAGCATAAAATCTAGTTGCTAGTAACTTTTATTTGTTCATATTTGCATGCCTGGTTTTAGAAAGTTAGCAGAGAGCCTGATCTTGAAGGGAATTATAATCTCCAGAACACCCAACTGTTGGCACAAGGCTGAGTTGGCACTGAAGGGTGATGTTTCAGTTTGCTTTTAGGATTAAACTTGAAAAATCTTGGCAGCTATACCTCTCCTATTCATTGCTTGCTATGGTATAGATGAAAAGGACATACAAAAATGTTGTAGGAAGAAAACAGAAAATTAAAAACTTCAAGTTAATGAGCCACTGAAAACCTTAGTCTGGTTTTGGACTCCTCAATTTTATTTATATGTCTTTTACATGTGCCCAGGACAGTTCTGTGCTCCCCAGGCCAATTGGCATGGTGAAGCCCACATCCTTACTTTCAAAGTCTCTTGGAGTGTAAATGGCAATGTCCAAATTACTTACTGCTAATTTACAAACCATGCCCAGAAATTATTCTGGACTAGTGATAGTTTGCCCAGGCCAAAGCCATCACTGGCACAGTTCTAACAATGTAATGGGCTAGATGGTCGAGTTTCAGGCCTGGGAACATTCCCTGGCACTGATTAATCTACACCTCTAGAAGCCATGGAAGTTAAGACTAAATAAATACTGTAATTGGGAAAAAATAGCCCTCACTATATAATTATTTTTAAAAATTACTAGCCATGTTTTGTAAAATATAGCACACATTTCAATCAATGCAGTTTAAGCTATATCTCGGTTTTCTGAAAGTCATCTTACACATAAGGGAGATGGAATTTTTCCTATGTTATCCAAAATATGTCTGTTCTCCAAGGAAACAAAAACTGGCATAGAAAAATCTACTTTCCATACCTTAGTTAATAACCATTCAACCTCCCCACAGACACTGTATCAAATCCACCAAAGATACTGTTCAAAGAATACTTTCCTTACGCAAAAAAATGTATTGCAATACTGCCTCCATCAAGTAGAATGTGGGTTTTCTACTGTATGCTCTTAAAATGAAGAAATCAACCAAACCAAAACCGTATATAGTTGGACCGAGTCTTCTCTTCCTTGGCATAAACCCTTCCCTCCTGTCCATCTGTTTATCACTCTCAGGTTTTAATACACATACCAGAAAACTATTGAAATAAAAACTGCAAGGAGACAGCCGCATTTTGCCCTGTAAGGTTCAAGGCTGCGCAGTTTGAGTTTGTCTGAAATTTAGGGGAGTTACTGCATGTCCTTATTTTTTTTCAACATGTTTGTAAATGTTCTAAACTTACACTGATGGCAATCTGACTGTATCTGCGCAGTATGCACAAACACACTCATACATAATTAGCCAAGAAATCATCTTTTTCCACTGCTCAGAAGGATTGAGTAAAACCTGTGTGGTTTCCCTTTACATCAATAAATAAAACCAAGCATACAACTGCATTTTTATTTCTTCTTCTCTTTGCCAGCCTGCATATTTTGCCCTCTGCATATATCAGCAGAGCTCTAACCGACAGAACTTTCCCACCTGCCCATTTCCAGTAAAAGAAAGTTACTCGAAGAAGCAGAGAAAGGGAATGCGTTATTTATTATATATTAATATTAGACATTAGATGGAGGTATGTTTCGATAATAGTAGTTGAGGCAGTTCCTGGTACCAAAGGATATTAAACTAGTTATAAAATTATATATATATATGTACACACACACACGCACACACACACACACACACACATACACACAGAGGTAAAGACTGAAGCTTTTATATACTGTCTCTACCAGGGTTGCTATAAGCAGTAGAATCAAGAAGAATCAAGGACTGCTAGGTATGCTATATTCATACACACTCTATTTTAAGCAATCTGAAGGATACTTTAAGAGTAATCTGTCAGGACTACTTTTATAGCTTTAAAGTATGTCTTATTTGCCTTTGGTATTATGAGAGATAACAGGCTCGAGCAGGCGCTGATGTGCTGTGACATACTGTTGGATAGTTTTTAAACACTATTTAGTATCTGTGTGGTGCCTTTTTCATATAAACACCTTAGTAGAAAGACAGATCACAGCACCTCTGTGGCATGAATTTGGAAGCTTTTGCCATTGCAACCATTAGGTATCTCCAGTGTACCTCTACTTAAAATCTTTGTGGTTTAGGTGTTCAATTCTATAGGTGTCTGGACAAAGTCAGTGTTGTCTAAGCTGTGGTATTTTTGTACATTCATTACTCATTTATTCTGATTGCACATACGGATGTGTTTAGAAGAACAGACTGAATGCAAAAGGCTGGCTTGTACTAGTGGAGCAGGCTTGTTGTTCAAAATTAGGTGCATGAAGAAAGGTACTTGTTCGCCATGGTTGTGCATGCAAATGTATTGGCAGTATTCACAGTGGTCGTTCCAATGTCACTGCTCTGACCTTTTTGCTGTACAGCAGTATGAAATGATAATAGCTGGTATGGATTAATCAATACCTCTCTCCCCACGGAAGAGTACTGCTTCCAGTCATGAGCACACTGGGATGAAAAGCATGTTTGTCTTCTCCCACAAAGACCAAACCAATAAAAGGACCAATTTCTTTTTTAAGGAGATGTAAAGGGTAGAAGAACTGTGCAAGCCAAGTGAGGGTCTTTCTGTACTTGATGGAGGTAGATTAGGCAGCTCTCTCGCTGCCTGTAATGAGATATAGAGGTGTCTGTGGAGAGCACCTTAGCATTCAGGGTCAGATGAAGCCTCGGAGCGTGATGTGGTGGTGTCGCTCACCAGCACCCTGAAATAAGGGCATGAGTGCCAAGAAGGTAAGGTTGGGGAGAATCTGTCTCCAGGTGCTAAGGTATATCTGGTAAATTCACAACCTGTGATACTTTGAGAGAGCTTGTTAGTGTGCTCATACCCTGATCTAGACTCTGACAATCTTCATAGAATCACAGAGTTGCTGAGACTGGGAAGAACCTCTTGAGATTTCTAATCCAACCACCTCTGCTCAGAGCAGTGTCAGCTAGCACAGGTTGCTCTGAACTGTGTCCAGTTTGAATATCTCCAAGGATGGAGACTCCACAACCACTCTGCAAAACCTGTTCCAGTGTTTAATTGTGTAAATTAATTAGAAAAGTTTCTTCTTATGTTTAAATGGAATTTGATGTGTTTCAGTTTGTGTGAATTGCCTCTTGTCCTTTTTCTGGGCATTGCTGAGAACAATCTGGCTCTATCTTCTTTACTTTCCGCATCAGTATTGGTACATACTGATGAGGTATGTGGGAGCCTTCTCTTGTCTAGGCTGAACAGTCCCAGCTCTCAGCTCCCTCTCCTATGACAGATGCTCCAGTGTGTTTATTAACAGACCACGTTCATGGTCTCTCTTGTACTGGGGAGCTCAGCACTTTACCCAGCATTCCGGATAGGTCTCACCAGTGCTGAGTAGGGAGGAAGGATCACTTGCCTCAACCTGCTGGTGATGTCTTTGCAATGCAGTCAAGGGTACTACTGGCTTTTCTTGTCACAAGGACACATTGCTGGCTCGTGTTTGACCTGCTGCTCACCAGGACTCCCAGGTCCTTCTCTGTAAAGCTGTTTTCCAGCTAGTCAGGCCCTAGTCTTTTCTGGTTCATGGTGCAGGATTTGACGTTTCCCTGTGCTTAACTTCTACAGGTTCCTCTGGGCCATTTCTCCAGCCTAGGTCCTTCTGAACAGTAACACGGTGTTTCAGCCACTCATCACAGTTTTGTATCATCTACTAGCTAGTGGAGGGTGCACTGTACCCATCATCCAGTTCGGTAATGAAGATGTTACACACTATTGTCCCTAGTACTGACTCCTGGAGTAGACAATGAGTCCCTCCATGTCACTTCATGTCACTGATCACAGCACCATGACCCCAACATTTCTGCCAACGTTCAGTCCCCCTCACTGTCCATTTATTTAGCTCATACTTCACCAGCTTGTCTGTGAGAATGAGAGACTGCCGGAAGCATTACTGAAGTGAAGGTAAACAACATCCAGAAGCAGAAGAGTGAGAAGCTCCACTCATCCACCAAGTCAGTCACATCATTGCAGAAGGTTAACATGCTGGCCAGACATGTAAATCCATGTTGAACACTCCCAAGCACCTTCCTGTCCCTGAGATATTTGGAAATGGTTTCCAGGATTACTTGCTCCATCATCTCCCCACCAGCATGTACTTCCCTTGATTCTCTTTCTTGCCATTCTTGAAGATGGGATAAATCTTCAGTCTGCTGAAATGCTCCCTAATCCGATCCTCTTCCAACAAGGGTAATTCTTTCTTGTCCTATATTTTTCCACTGGTCTCAACTGAAGACCAAGACAAAGAAGGCCTTTACTGTGCCTTTTGTCACCAGGTTTCCAGCCTTATTCAGTAATGTGTGCATGTTCTTTTTGATCTCTCTTTTGCTGCCAATACACCCATAGAAGCCCTTCTTTTTGCCCTTTGCAGCCTTCACTGGATTGAATTCCAGGTGGGCTTGGGCTTTTCTAACCTCATCCCTGCATGCTCATGCAATTTCTTTATTTCCCTCCCGGCTGACTTTCCCGATTGCACTTCTTGTAAACTTCCTTCTTGTGTTTGAGTTACATCTGAAACTCCTTGTTCATCCATGCAGGCCTCGTGCTGCCTTTGCTTGATTTCCTGCTATTTGGGATGAACTGTTCCTAAGCTGGAGGAGGTGAATGCTGAATCTCCCTAACTGCTTTCCAGGACTGTATCCCATGGGATTCTTTCAAGCAGGTTACTGAATAGGCCAAAGTCTCCTTTCCTGAAGTCCAGGATTGGGATCCTTCTTTTTCCTTCTCCCTCCTCTCCGGATTCTGAACCCCACCACTTCATTGTTAGGGACAAGGCTACCTCTGACCTTCACATCCCTGACCAACCTTTCCTTTTTTGCAAGTGTGACATCCAGCAGAGCTCCTCTCCTTGTCAGCTCCTTGTTCTGGCAGAGAAACTGCATCCCTGTTAGACTTCCCAACCAGATCTGTCTCTGGAAGTCATGGCTGAAGGCTACTGCTTTCCCAGGACTATAGAAGAATGTTGACCAAGTTCAAAACACGGAATGCTGTTGGTGTGGTATTTGCTTTTCCTCTGGGGAAAAAAATTACTGAAGCACTTTTTTCTTACACTTGTGTAATATAAATAAATATTTTTAGATGTAGGAAGCTAACCTTTCCCTAACCCTTGGGAGTTGGTGTCCAAACTTCCTTGGGTTTGCCAGAATAATCAAAAAGGCAAACAAGCTGATGGAGGAGCTTTATTCATTGATCTGTCTGCATTCCTGCCTAGCTCTGCATTTTAACTAGTTATGTATTTGGGGTCAGCAGATTTATGCAGTTCACACTTCATAATCCAACAAGCATCGAATACTCAAAAGTGATCTGAAGTGCAGATCTTTCTGTAGTTTCTGGGTTATTCCTGGATGGATTTTAATGCTTTAAAATGTAGTCAAAGGTGCAGATTTCTGCCAACAACCTAGTCTTTTGCTTGTAAGTTAGCATGGAAAGAGGGGATGGCAGATAGTGAGTTTCCATCTTTCCTCTTGGAAGTGGTCTGATTGTGCATACTGGGGAGCACTTGGATGCTTTTGAGGGCACAGATCAGGACTAGATTAGTGACAGAAAGTTGAAAAAGTCTTTTTTTTTTTTTTGCAAGCATAAGTAATTCCACATTGCTTTGGGGTAGACACTGGATCATAGAGGACTCAAGTCATCGAATCCTCCCAAGGCAAATATGGTCTAGTCCTGAAACTGGCTGAGATATGCACCCTCTAGCCTTCAAAGTGGCCATTCGCCAAGGTTGGAAACACACACTGTTCATCTGGCCAATGATATTTCATTGTGTTCTTCCTTGATATCAGTTTGTGGGAACTGTTACAAGCAAAATATGAAATATGAGCAGCAAATGCATATTTTGCAATAAGCATAACTGGAAAATAAGGCAAAACCAAACAGTGCAAATTGCTTTCTCCTTAGGCTCTAATTTCTTCATTATTCTTTGTGTTGCTTTTGGTCTGAAGTGTGTGTTATAAATGGAATGCTCCAAGTATTATCTATTTTACTTTGTTTTCTTTATGGACAGTGGTAAAATCCTTTAAAAAGGAAGTCCTATATCTTGAAAACAAACAGGAAAGTAAATCTTAGTGCCAGGTAAGACAGTATCAGAAAAAAGAGTGACTGGACCATTCTCATAGAGCAATACTACTTTGCATCAAGCAAGGAAGTGGTTAAATGCCAAGGGTGATATCTTCTTAATAGGACAGTACAGAGAAAAATAAATGATACTCACATAGCTTAGTGATGGAGTGAGGAAGGAAAATGTAACCCTGAGGAGAGCCATTCTGGAAAGAAAGCCAAAGGGAGTCTGTGATCTGCTTACCCAAGTGACTGCATTGGCTTTGGCTCCACAGAGCTGTAAGCATCTGGCTTGGGGGCATGGGACATGGTGCCTTCACATTTCCTCCAAACCAATTACTATCTTGGCTGCTCTTGTCTTTACAGGAACCCAGACCTTTGTATAACAAAAGGTGCCAGTTTTATTCAAGTGGAATAGGATTCCTATATGATGCCTACCAGACAGAGGTAAACAAACTCACCTCATTATGTGTCCAATTCTGCTGTGTTTTGAGGGGCTGGGGAGGAGGGAGGTAGATGTTTGAGAGCATGTCTATGCATGTAAGTCATGGGTAGAGAGAAACCCCACTGTTCTTTCTCCCACAAGTGAGTCCCTTCTTGTCCAAGCCTCTGATGATTGCAAATCACTACAATCAGTGAGGGTTTGAGTCATCATTGGTGTTTCTGTCCAGTACATTACTCTGGGACTGGAATGATTCCTAGTCCATCTATGCTGTATAATGGCTGTCTGGAATGTGTTTGTCACATTGGCATCTTTCTCTAAGGAGGTTTTTGTAGACTCCAAGTGGAATAGGAAATACCTAAATTAATCCATTTGTATTGTCCAGAAGACTTCAAATCTCTATATTTATCCAGCACAGGCCAAAAGCATCAGTGGTTTGAATGCAGTTTTTTATTATCTCAATGACATCAACATGGTTGGAAAAGTGCCCATATCCAAATGTCTAGCCTCCTGAGAAGTCCAGATTTAGTTTCTTTTCCTATTTTGCTGTTGTGGTAACTTGGTGGGAGTGAAAAGAAAGGCAGAGTAGGATTGAGAACAGTTAAACAGTGGTATAACTTTCAAGAAGCCAGATGTCCTTCATCACCATTCCTTCCATGGCTAAAAAATGGAAGGAATGGTTACCACCAATAATTCTAGAAAGTTTAGCAAAGTGTATTACCAGGTTAAGCAGCTCCGTAAATCTTGCTGCTAGGCCACCCCATTGCTGATTCCAGAAAATGTATGACAAAAACATTTCAATGATCTCCTTGACTGAAGACCTGCGTAGACAAACTTACGAAGTGTGACAACATTCTTTCCTATATGTTTTACTCCATCCTCTTCTAAAGTGTGCGTGCACATTCAGACACATAGCCTGAGAAATGCTTCTGATTCCTGTAATAAGCATGTGGTTGGCCTCACACTGACCACAACCTCTTGCAGGTGACCCCAGGCTTGAGCTTCTAGCCAGACAGTTTTCCACAGCTCTGCTGCTTCTGGGAATGTCTAAGGTTGGGCCACCCACAACTCCTTCCTCCATTCTGGGAAAAAAACCAAAACCAAAACCAAACCTATCTTTTGAAAGTGTAGGTAGTTTGTAATAACACTCTTGACCGGCTGTGCACTGATCAACAGTCAGCATGTGCTAATTCAGAATTAAGAATCCATGGCATTTGTACTTGGCTTTTAGTTTTCCAAAGTTAGCCAGTGAGCGGGAGACATGCTCTGCATGCCAGGCAAACACTTAAATGGGAAGGCAGATTGTTTACTGAGCACAAGTTTCCTTTTAATTGCAGTCTCTCACCTATAAGCATCTACAGCTCACTTGGTTTGCCTGTTTTAGTTCTCTTTGCTCGAAGGAGAAATAATTTGATTGTCTTGCAATTACTGTGAGATAAGAACATTTCTTCAATTGATGCTGAGAAGACAGACTGTCACAAACATCCATGACATGAAAAACCTACATGTCTGGTCACAGAAATTAAACAATAGGTCTTGCCATGTAGAATACCCACTTTTACTCACATCACACAGCAAATTGTTTATTTTGGTTTATTCATGGCTCTCCTAAAAAGGAGTGTCTTGTTCTTTGCATCTTTTAAAAATGCTGTGATAAAAATAGACAACCACTATAAGTTCCATGACCAATACTATGTGTCTTGTAGTCTAGAAGCAGCTAAGAAAATATGTTTAAGATCTTGCTGATCTCCCCCTTTTGTACTTCTAGCTTTCTACATTAAAAGGGGCAGGCTGGCCTCATTATTGCTCAGAAAGGGAAAACTCATTTTTTTCCCTATCAGAAGTGGTCCTCAAACCACGCATCAGAGCAAACTACCTTTTAGCAGCCCATTTCGTCTCAAAAAGCCCTACTATCCCAGTCATGCTGTATTAAGAAAAGGGTATTTTAATTATGTAGGTCCTAGGCCATTTTCAATGCATACAGGAGGTCAAAACCAAAGTCTTAAGTGCAAAAGCCTCCCACAAAATGGCTGTGTTAGTGGACACAATAACATGTTGCTCTGGGATCACTTTTCAAACTGCTTTGAGAAATAGCCAGGTGTGGTGTTCTAGTCACTTCCCTGACTCAGATGATGCAATCACTGATGGTATCATGCTCCTCTCCTGCAGTAAATTGCAGCTCAGGTTGAGGACAGCTGCAGCTGAATGTGACTTTAGGCCAACAAAGCCCTTAGGTCAAATCCCAGTAAGTTCAGCCACAATAGAGCAAGGCTGATAAAACAAGGTCCCATCGCAGGGTGAGATGTTCTTGTAACAAGCGGGATGTGTCTGTATCAAGCTTTGAGCTCCATTTCCAGATTGCAACCTAGACTGAGCTTGTCCTTTTAAAACCTAACTTCCATTTTGGGATAGAAGAGCTGGTTTCTATGAGACACTAACCATAAGTACAGCCTTGTCCTGGGCAGCAAGGCTGAGCAATCCCAAGGCATCATTTTGATCTCCTTTTAACATTAGTTTTGTCACCCATCTTCCACTGCTGAAGCAATTCCTGCTAAGGACAAGTGTGGCAAGTTGAGACCATCTGCAAGATTCTCTGGTGCTGAGTGTGTCTGTTTAAGACTTTCCTTTTTGCCAAGAACAAACGTGCGAGAAGTACAGACTCATCAACAGTGGCAGTTTTCACACTAAAAAGGATGCACAGATCCAGAACTCAGGAGCTGAGAAACATCTTGTTTAATATCTCTTATGGACACTATCCCACTGAGTAGCACATTCACGGCTAAGCAGAACTGTCTGGCAAAAACTTTTCAAAAGCAGTCATGTATTCCTAAGCATGCTCCTTGTGCTTTTTGATTATAAGGAATTTTCCAGCCAACAATATATTTTATTTGCATTTTCCGAACAAAATATTTCTCAGTGGTTACAGTACATTTTTTGCATCAAAATAAAATCTATAGAAAGAACATATTTTCTGGCTTGCTAGCTTTTAAAACCTGATAGCTCTCCAGGATTTCAAAGTCATTAAGCTAAAAATCTTAGGTGAAAAAAAGCCTTACATATAAAATATCGCATTTGGTTTGTAGTGCCAAATAGAAGTGATTAATGCTAACCACACTTAAGGAGTCATTAAAATGATTTCTTGTCTGGATGGAGAGTGGTGTACATGTGCCTGCCTTTATTGTTTTAACATCTGTCCATCCCTGCAATTCCTGCTCACACAAATAAGCCTTTTCAGTTTTCTATTCAAGAGCCTGCAGTAAATGTTACCTACTTACTGGAGTGCTTGGATCTTTTCTGAATGGTTTTGTTTGTAAGTTTGGAGATTGTTCCTGCTAGTATTCCTAATTATTTCCTTCTTCAGGAGGGTTTTACTGAAAGGGGAGAGCTCACATTTATTGGCAACTGTTCATGTAAATTGGCTCCATATAAATTGACTGGTATTCTTATCCACTTCAGTGGCTTGCTGTAATGTATCTCTCAGGACGTGGAGGCATGGTCCCTGCATCACAGCTGTAGAGATTCGAGTCTCATGGTGGCAGACTCTGGGTCACAGCAGCATAGCACCAGGCATTGCAGCAAAGTGCTTCAAAACTCTGGCAGCCCTGGCTGCTGTGTGCTCTGGGCTTCACAGTGCAAATGCTCTCAGACTTAGGGGCCGACATCCTGGTTGAAACTCCCAGGAGCTCAGGGATGTCCCTTTGGCCTGTGGTTGTAGATTCTGGAATCTCAGGATCCTTCTGCATAACAGGTAATAAAACCTGACACTGCAGAAGCTGCTTTTTTTTATGGTCAGTAGGATGATTCACACAACACGGTAACACGGAGAATAAAGGTCAATCTCTTCTTTTTTTGGCAGGTGACATGTCATACCTTAAACAGCAAGTGCCAGCTGAAAGTAAAGAGTAACACATGCTATTGCTGTGATCTCTACAACTGTGAGAAGTAAGTACCTGCCTGCAGTTCATGGCCTCTGAGAAATCCTTAGGTGTTCGTCTTTGCTTGTAAATGATAAGGCCTGGAGAAGCAACACAAGGAGCACAATTGTATATTGAGAAGTCCAGTTTCTCTGCAACTGAAGTCCTGATGCCAGCAGAGAAAAGGTCAGGAGTTGTTTATTAGTTGGTATTATTTCAGTTTCTATTTCTTTAAATACATCCATAAGCTCTTTGCTGTGTGATCAAAATTGATCACACAGTCATAGCCCTGTTCTGATATACTGTTGGTCTGGCAATACAACTTCCCCATTAGATTTAATGAATCCTCTGCCTGAATAACCTTTGCACACCTCAGTATCACAGAAATCACAGAATGATTTGGGTTGAAAGGGACCTCAAGATCATGTAGTTCCAAACCCCTTGCCATAACCAGGGACATCCAGCAGGTTGCTCAGAGCCTTATCCAACCAGGCCTTGAACACTTCCATAAATGGGGCATCCACAGCTTCTCTGGGCAACCTGTTCCAGTGTCTCACCATCCTCAGAGTGAGGAATTTCTTCCTAATACCTAATCTAAATCTTCCCTCTTTCAGTTTAAAGCCATTCGCCCTTGTCCTGTCACTACATGCCTTTGTATCATCTTACCAGGCACTCTTACACAACCTCTACAAACAGTTCACCCACAGTCACTTTTCCTCTTTTCCTCCTATGTATTTCTCATCTTTCTTCTTTCCTACATCTCCTGTTTTATTTTGGTTTCCCCCCTTTTCACATGCTAGTAGCCCTTTATAACCCCAGTCCTCTGTAAGCCTTGGATAGCCTGCTGCCAGACTTGAACATTTAAGGTATAGGGAAAGAAGGGTGGCACAATCTGGCTTCTGCCTAAAAAAGTTACTCTTGCCCAGATCCTGACTCAGCTAGAGAAGTGGAAAATGAAATGTGGGACGAGGGGAAAGTAATTTATGCATGCATATTTCTCATGCAGATAGGAGACAAAAAGTGAGTGCAGATCTATGGAATGGATTAAAATCTCCTACAAACATTACAGTCTTGTGCTTATGTAAGAAATGTTTAATCTGGATATGATGGAGGTATACAAAGCAAGTGAAATGGGAAGTGGGAATGCACAGCTGTGGTACCTTTTCTGTGACAGACAACACAGAAGTCCTCACATTAGCCAAACAGGCATCGGGCATTTCTATGGCAGACAAATGATGGAGCACCATATTTGCAGTGCAATGTGTATTCTGAGAAAGCTTCCTTCCATTGGTACACAGCTAACTGCTGTGTGTTAACACTGACTCAAAGGGCAGAATTCAAAACAGAAAAGAACAGGGGTGCTAAAGGGGTGAAAGTATGCAGAGTTATCAAAGAAAAGTGACTAAAACTCTGTTGATTAAAGCATTAGGTAACAATAAGGAGAGCTCAGGCATATTCCTCCTCCAGATGGAGATCCTCAGTCCCATTTTTCTAGGACATTTGGTTTGTCTGAAACGCTTGTGACTGATCATTGCTGTGAGAGTATCCAATGATATCATTAAACGTGTGTTCTTCTGTTGTCAACATTCCACAGTGGAATGCAAGATCTTATGGCACTGGCATGGAAAAATCTAGAGTAAATAAGCAGTCTTGCTGCTCTAAAGACTTGCAATTCCAGTTCACAGGATCGCTAGAGAGAAGTAATAGACACAGTCATACAGAGAGGCTTGTTGTCAGGCATGGAATAGACTGATATGTAGGCAGGATCACAAACTAGATTTCCTCAGCCTCGTGGCAGCTGAAGGTGTAGAATTTTTTAGTGAAGATGGGCTTCTGATAGAGGCCCAAGTGAACTCAATAGTAGTGGTTCTTCCATGCCAGAACCATGCCCCAAAGCCATCAATTGGACAATTCTAGAAGTTACTGTGCCTGGCTTGGTTCTTCCCAGAAATACTGAGTGTTTCTCCACACTTCTACCTTCCTTTGCAGAGCTTTCCCTACCCTCCATCACTGCTGCCCCATGCACTGGGGATGGAGAATCACAGAATCACAGACTATTCTGAGTTGGAAGGGACCCACAAGGATCATCGAGTCCAACTCTTAAGTCCATGGCCCACATAGGGGATCGAACCCATGACCTTGGCATTATTACAACCAAATTTTAACCAACTGAGCTAATCTCAGGGTAACAGAAGACTGAGCACAAACTGCTCACTTCTGGTTTCCACCATAATCTGATGGCATTTGCCTAACAGTGGGAAAACAGGCTTGGCATTTAAAAAATCTTTCCTACTCAAATAGCTGCTCCAGGAGCTCATTAGTGGGCTAGAATTAAGGCTGGTACTGGAAAGAATTGCAGGAACCTGTGGTTTCAAATTTTGCAGTAGGATATTTCTGGCTTTTGGCAAAACAATGAGGATTAACTTGACAACATGCCTGATTTACAATAACCAATGTGGTGTAGATACATGAACAAAGACTTCTGCATAGTACAATCCATAGTGTAAAGACACATCTTTATACTGTACTGTGTTGCATTTCTTAATTTATAACCACAGACACGATAAACAGATGTAGCCAGCTGGCAAAATCTCCCTTCCTGTGATTGAATTAATGCTTAAATAACTTGCCTGCCTCCGTTTCAGAGATGCCAGCAGGTGAGCTGTGGAAAAAAGCAAAGTAAGCATGCTTTAGCTGCTAGCTGTATGCCAAGGGCAGCATTCATATACCAAGATTGTACCTGTGTTCAGAGACCCTGAGCAAAAAATAAAAAAGAGTCCATGCTGTTACACATGACTAATCAGCCAAACCAGAGTTGGTATTAGTTGGACTATGTTTGATGCTAGCCTTAGCAGAATGAGTTTTACAGCAGGGCTTTCTCCAGTTCTTCTGAGCAATGTTTGGTGGGAGCATGGATGAAGTACTTTGCCAAAGGAGGAATTAAGATCCTCTAGTGCTCTGTATTATGTTTAAAACCATTCCCACTGTAGTAACATTGTCTGCATTCCCTTTCAGTTCAGACCAGTCCTCCAGCTACTATGAATTTCTTGGCGTGAACAGCTGTCAGGACGTGGTTCACCTGTACAGACTGCTGTGGTCCTCCACAGTCCTCAACATCATCGGCTTGTTTCTGGGGATTATCACAGCAGCCATTCTTGGGGCTTTTAAAGACATGGTAAGGTTCACAGTCTTTTGCCTTATGTCTGGACCTCTGTGCTGGTTGACATTATCAAATGGGTTAAAACCAAGGAAGAATAAGCATACAAGGGAGACACTTCAAACAGGTTTACTGTGTGTTCTGGGAGTCTGGAGTCATCTCTTTAGGCTAAGCTGTTGCCAGCTGCTCACAGCTAAGTAGGTCAAGACTGGTCAAATACATGAATAGAAGGGAAAAAACAGGTGTCTGTGTGAAAAAATGGTGGCAATTCACTTAGTGGTAGGGGGGGTTTTCCTTCTAATTCATTACTGACTATGTGGGCCAGCAGAGAGTCTGAGGATGCTAGTTCATAGCTAACTTGTAAAACTCAAGTCTAGGTGTGACTAAGCAGGTGTGACTGCTTAACTTTATTAAGCAGTTCTTTTGCCCAAGAATGGGGATGAAGTCTGAAGTACCAATCAAGTTTTTATTTAAACAGCTGTGTACCCAGGTCACATTAGCATCCTCTTTTCCTTCACTAAGGAATGCCACACTGTAACTGCTCCCTGTGCCACACCACCATGTTGTGCTGATGTGCAGCATTGCATTCAGAAGGGGCTGTTTAGTAGGAGGGATTCTCCAGTACAATGCCTCATCTGTCTAGATTTTCTTACACATTAAAGGAGTGAAATTGCTGTTCCTGGGATTATCACTGTCACTGGTCATGTTTGCTAAAGCAGTGCCTAGAGACCTACAAAGGGGCTCATGATTTACTTGGCTCTCAGAAGAGCAGATGGTCTCAGCCCAAAGAACTTCCAAAGTAAATGGGCAGAGGTGTGGGGATGGAGGCAAAATGCCAGAGCCAAAGGGAGGTGTGATAGCAGCACAGGTAATCTTACATCCATGATGTTTCTGTTGACTATTCCAGAGGTAAAAACTAAACAAAAAGACAGGTAAAACAAGAGAGGGATGGAGCAGGGAAGAGAAAGCAAGAGAGACAGCTCTGATGTACATCTGGGCAGGAGGAAGGGCAGACTAGAGGGAAGGTGCTGCTCAGAGCTGGCAGCCAGTGAGCCAAGAACCCAGTCAGACTGGAGGCCATCCAGGCCTGGCTCTGACCACCCAGTGTTCCTTAGCAAGCATGCTCAGGCTATCTACAACATGTGTTGGGTGATTAAAACCACATGACAGTGCAGGGCCATATGAATTATTTGAAATTCACCTTTGTTAAGAGTTGCAAAATTTCCTGGAAACATTCCCCTCTCCAGCTTAAGGCAAGTGAGAACACAGCTTTCCCATGTTAAAAATGTGCAGCGGCTCAGTGGTCCTTTAAGTGAGGGGACTTTTGCAAGGAGTTGATAACAGATTTCAGCCACCCAGTAAAGAGTTGCAGCTGCCCAATGGGAGGGACTGAAAGCAGCTTTCCTACCTTAATTCATCCCCTCCCTGTAAAAGAAGCAATGGCAGAAGGGGAGCAATGGCAGTGGGAAATGAGAGGAAAAGCAACTGCGTGAGAAGGTAGGAAGCATTACAAGAAGTCCTTGGGAGAGTACTGCAGTTTTTCAGTGCTGCTAAGTGTTTTCCCCAGCCTAGCAGATGGGTGCAAGTGCAGCTCTAGGAATTGTTAGTGCTCTCTCAGGATGGGAAAGGGTATAGAGAGCCAGCGTGAGTGTACCTTATTTGTCTTGCTCAGACCAAGGCTTATATGGGATATGGGCTGATGCTTTGTGGTAGGGTGAGCTCCAGCCCAGATACAGCTCTGTGCTTAACAGGCCCATCACTGCACTCGTGAGGGATACCAAGCCAAGGAGATGTTCCTGGGAGAACTGCGGTCTTCATGACCTGGCACATTGCCTGGCTAGGAGGCTGAGCCCGGGTGACAATCTTGGCCCTTTTGACTGGAAGGCATAAAGATTTGCAAGGAAATTGTAGTAGTTGTGGATATGCAGCTTCCCCACAAGCTCAGATGGAGTGAGTCTGTCAAGGCTCAAGCTAAAATCTTGATCTGAATAAACTGTTCAGTGTCTCCTCTCAGTGTGAGCAGAAAAAAAGATGTCCCTAGTTCAAGGGAAAGATAGGTTTGTGTCAGTCACCTCAGCACAGGAGCCATGCTGTGCTTGTGAAACAGCAATTCAAAATGCAATGACCACTCCTTGTTCCTGCCTGTGCTTTTTCAGGGTTCTTTTGAGTTTTGTACTACAGCTAGTTTGCTGATCTGCTACTCCCTTTCCTTAGAAAAGGAGTAACTCCTGCGGGAAGAGAGGGGCCAAGAAGACCTCAAGCAGAAGAGGGAAAGAAGGGGACGTGGGACTGAAATAAGAAAAAAACCCAAAGCTTTACAATATGTGGGAGAACTTCTTTGTTTCAGGACATCACCCTCTCACAGAAGTGCTCACTGGCATTTTGCAGGGAGAGCTCAAAGCCCCGCGGAAACGCCTCAGGACATTGCTCTGGGATTGACTTCCAGCAATCACAGGGGGACGGGCTGACTAGTCAAAGAAAAAACATCATGTTTATCTCTGGGGAATGTTGGCAGCCAAAACATGTTAACAAGGGGAGAGTTTGCGAAACAGTGCTGTTGCCTTTAAAACCATCGTATTTCCTGGACAGAAAAGTGTTGTTTTGGTTGTTGCGGGCTTTCTTTCTCGTGACAAATTCCCTGCAGACCTTGGCACGCTCCCTGTGGTTTTGCTTCCTGCCAGAGGGCCATGCTGGCTCGGTGGGGAGTATTTCATCCCCGCCAAGGGGGCAGCCCAGCGGCCCCTGTGTAACCCGGGGGGCGTGCCCTGGGATCTGCAGGGTGCTGGGGGATCTGCAGGGGTTGCGACAGGTACCCTCCTTTTCAGATCTCCAGTGTGCCTGGATATAGGATGCTGGCTAGGCAGTTACACTGAAGTCACCTTAAACAAAAAGCAGATTGATATGTAACTTAAATAGATGGACTTGGAGTATCCAAAATGGTAACAAAGTGTGATTATTTCTTACAGAAGATGGAGGTAAAGAATTGCATGGAAAACTTCACTTCCTGGTGCTAAGAGTTAATCTAAAAACTCCCTTCTCTGTCCCGGTATTCAGCTGATGACTTCTGGATGTTTTCCTGACACACCTTGCCAAGGAATCTGCCTGCCCGGAGTTTAGGGTTGCATTAATCCGAACTACTGATGGTCCAGAGGGGGAGGGGTGTTGCTGCCTTTTTAATTTTTTTTTTTCAATTAGTCTCCTTCTTGCAGTCCTAAAGGGAATCTGAACAGCTTAAGTAGCATTCCCTTATCCTCTCTCCTGTTCCTTCACTCTACTTTAAAAAGGAAACCAAATGAATTCCTCATTACTGAGCTACTTGCCACGCGTTTATGTCTTAGCACTCGTGCAACTAAAGGTGCGGCTTGATGTGAAAAGTAGCTGTGGCTCAGAAATAAATGCTCAGGCAGGTCTGTGTCAGGCCAGTGAGCTGACACTGGCAGCACGCCCTGGCCAGTTTGGAGCGCCTTATCTCTGACTCGGGCGGTGGTTCAGTTTAGAATGTCTACACCTACCCGTGTATTTTAGGTGACTAATTTAACATAGTGGTAAATACTGGAATACTTGATAAAAACGCCCAGCCAGCTTCAGTACCTCCAAATTGTTGATGGCTTTGGGCTGAGACCAGATAGCCTGATAATGAGCTGCTTTGATCAGTAAGTTTGGAGTGGATGACTCCCCGACACTGACTTCTAGGGCCGTTGTGATATTCATCCTTAGTAATTAGAGAGCGCTGCTGCTATGGATAGAGGGAATGTGAGAGGACTGAGAGAGTTTCCCAGGACAAGAACCCGAAGTGGGTCAAACAGCAGCGTCCAGAGTCTCACACCAGAAAGTTGGTGACAGATGGAAAACAGACATCTGTGCTTCACACTGGGCAAAATAAGCGTTTCTTGATGCATTTATGTCCCTTGCCAGAGGGATCTGATTTCATCCCTTCTCCAAGGATGGAAGGGCACACTCTGGGGCCATGCCACTGGCTGCAATCCTTTGGGACTGAGGCAAGCTTATTAACTGCTTCTCACTACCCCATCTGAAAGGCAGTGTCTCTGTTTCTTCCCACCATATCCACCCAGCAGGGTGGGTAGAAAGAGGGTTACCTTGCAGATGAGAGTGTTTTGAGGAAGATGCCTTGAAGACGAATGACTTGCCTTGTCCTGGGAAATAAGCTCTCTGCTTTCAACCCCAGCTTTTTTCTGTGCCAGCTCCTGAAATATCTAGTTTCTCTGGGGAGCTAAGGCCTAGATTGTCAGGTAACCTCATGTGGTGCATCAGTGGCTTAGATGACATTTTCCATGTGCAAACACAATTAATATGGCTCTTTCTCAATCTCAGAGAGATCTCACACAGCAGTTTATGTCTCTCACTGAGAAATCTGAAAGGAAATGCTAAAAAAAAGTAAAAAAAAATCCTGGCTGCTGCTTTCAACATTTGTCTGGCAACCACCATATTTTATTATTTCAGTGAAAAGAAAATTCCATGCTCTCATGTGGAGGGATCCACTAACAAAAACAAAGAAAAGAAAAAAACCCACTGGATTTCTCTCAAAAAAAATCTTTCTGAGAGCTCTGTTGCTCTCTTGTCCTTTGCAAATGGTTATATAGCACATGGGTTTAGGGTTTAACACAAACACCCTTTCACGTTTAGCTTTTTCTCTTTTTTTCCTTTTCCTCACCACGTTTTATTAGCTGGTTTATTATGAACTATTACTTCTTCCTGCAAACCTCATTTCACATAGTAATTAAGGGACATGCCAATAAAGCCACGGGAGAAAGATTTTATTGTGGCAGGAATGAGATATGCATGCTGAGAGAGATACCGGAGTGCCAGCAGCAAACTCCAGTTCACAAGTGAGAGGGAGCTGTGAACATAGAGCAACTGGTCTGGAAAGGGAGATCTTTGTAAATCTGTGTAGGAAAGCAGGGAAAAAAAGACATGAGGGCTTCAGGTAGTTGCTACTGGAAAGCGTCTACAGCAAGTGACAAAGGACTGGGTATTTGGTGCTGGAATGAGCGAGAAGAGGCAGGCAAAGCTCTGTGCTGTGCTCTTCAGGGTGTCTCAGATCTGGAGTCCTGCCAGTGCTTCTGGAACTGTTGCTAGGGAAGCACCAGCAGTCTTTTTCCAAGGGAAGAAGATTAAAATAGTTCTGTATTTTTACTCAGAAAATTCACTCCGGATACACCCTCCTCATTCTGTCTGTTCCTTGGTTTTTTGTACTATTGGTATTGTGTTGGAAAATAGAAAGTTGTTAAATTGTCTGGTTGCTTGTGTTAGGAGCAGTTCCTGCTCCATGTCCCTCTATGTCGTGCTGATACATTGCTGTCTTCTGTGCTCAACAGGTACCTCTGTCCCAAATGGCTTTCAGTGCTGCACCTCCTCCTCAGATCCTGTACAATCCTGCCCAGCAGATCCTGACATATGCTGGGTTCTGTCCTTCTGCAGCAACTATTTCTGCATATCCATCCTACCCATTACCTCTTCAGGTACAGTACAAAATGGCACCCTTGTTACTCCACGAGAAAAGCGTAAGATGCTACTCAGTACAAACTTTGCAGAGGTAGGTCTTAGCTCCTGGAGGTTTGAACCAAGGCAAGGAAGTTGGATCCCAATGCACAGGTTTATCTCAAGGGATGACATAGTCTGTGCTTAGTTTCAGGTTTGTTCTCAGACCTCAGGCTTTCTCTGGTTAGCCTTTGCTGATCAGGAATCCCAGTGTGGGATTCAGGCTGTACATAACTACCACAAGTAGTTATGAAGGTGAGCCCAGCCCCCATATTAGGCAAGATAAAGCAGCAACAGAGGCACTGGAGAAGCCCAAGGCAGCATCTGACACACACAGAATTTGGGGGAAAAATTTACACTCCTTAGCCCACTCTACTCGTAAACACAGAGATAAGTATATTAGGACTCATCAGATGGAAAGGAGACAAGGGGAGGAAATAAGAAGCCTGTGAAACTGAGAGCTACAGAAAGAATGTAGGGTGACCTGGTAAATAACTGAATGTACTGAGACCTTGTAGCAATCATAGGAGCTTTTAGATCTATTAAAACAAAATAAGACTATTTTGTTCCATCTGACAGCTTGTTGTACCTTGGCTGTGTAGTGCCAGACCAGTGGGTACCTCAAGGTTTGCAATATTTCTTAATTCAAGAAGTTCATTTAGCTAAACGAAGTCGTTCATTTCACATGAACTAACAACAGACCAGTTCCTTAAAGCCTCCTGGGCTACATTTGTTCAGGGGCAATAAGCTACCAGGCACCAGTACTGGGACATGATGATCATCCACACAAGTGAACAGTTAGCATGCTCCCCAGACCACCTACCAGTCTCCCAACAATGCTTAGGAAGGGGTCAGAAGATGGCAGGGGCAATGGACTGTTCCCAGTAGGAAACAGGCACACAAATAGTCCCACTGGTTTCATGCTAAGAGTTGTCATATGTGCTGTGCCAGTTGGCTTCATAGCCAGAGAACAGTCCTTGGCATGTCTTACTTAACATAAATGGGGCCAGGCACTTTTGGAGACCAAGGGTTGAGAGGCAAAAAAGAACATCTTTTTGTTTGCTTTTAGCTGCAAAGCTGTGCTGTTCTGTGGAGTTCAGTTAGCACGTAGAGAGAGAAGGGGATAAAAACTGATGGAAAAAAGCAACTAAGCTGAAAAGTAAGTAGCCATGAGGATCCATTGTAACTGTTCAGTCCTGCATCCACTGAGAAACAAAAATACATTGCATTTACCCCAAATTCTTATCTGCATTCCAAAATAAACAGTTATTTCCCTAATTTCTACTTTTCCAAAGAAATGTATTTGTCTTCTTTCCTCTTCATAACATTCAGAGGCAGACACCATCAGCTATCCCCAAGCCAGGAGAGGTTAGTGAGAAGCACTGGGCTCCAAATGGGAAAATTTAATCTTATTCCTAGGGAAACAAAAAAAAAGCAAGCTAGCCACCTCTTTGTATGTATGACCTCACTGCAGTTTGGAGAGAAGTAATTTCTGCATCAGTGTATGACTTAAAAAAGCATAATAAACTTACTCAAGGCTACAAATGGTGAATGTTGGAAACAGGCACAATTAGGAACAGCCAGAAGCTTTACTGTCATAACTTGAGAGTTGTGGGCTGAGTCCATGGGGCTGGAGGTCTTCATGATCCATCTAAGTGCTCCAAGCTGCTAGATTCAGGCTTTTGCACACCCCACTCAGCTGGTCCTAGTCCTTAATCCCAGTCTGGGGCTAGGATTCATCTGGCTAAATGCAGGGGCTATTGGCCTGTAGGGATCTAGTACTGCCTAATAAGGAGATCAACTAGCCACCTGTTCCCTGCTGCCACTCTGAGACAGAGTCCAGGTCCTGTAGTCCTCCCTGTGTCACATCTGCATGGACATGTGGAATATCCCATGGCATCCCAAAAGGGCTGGATGCTTACATGTGGACAACTGAACTAAGTTCTAGCTGTCCACAGAGTAGGAGACCCTGCCTGAGCTCGTCTGTCCCTCAGAGTAACACATGGACTATCTCAGGCTAAAGGCATGTGACATTGATTGCTGGTGCTCTCCTGGTGCTTAGTAGAGCAGCAAACAAAGTCTTTAAAAGAATCACAACCTGAGCTAGTGGTAAATGCTCCTCAGTTCACCTCATGGCTTCCCTTCCTTGTCCACAACCAGAAAGCAGCCAAATGCAAACAAGAAAGGGTGCTAACAGGAATGCATTTTGACAAGGTTGTAAACAGTATTTCTTTTGTTTACTGTGGCATGTGCCAACAAAATAATTCATTGCTTACTGGTACAATTCAGCCACAACTAGTCTTGGTAACAGGCCTTCCAACTGGTCAGGTAATGGTTGTGATTAGCTGTGCAGGGACTGGTAGTGATGACAGCAGTTATGGGTTGTGCCAGTCATTCCTGCTAAAGGAGAACTCACTGCAGAAGCAAGTCCAGGCAAGCACATGGAAGTAGTGGTTGTAGTTTGAGAGGGGAGGGAAGCAACAACTCCAAAATAAAACCCAAAGCAACACAAACCCGCAACTAGGTCTCTAAGCATACCTGCAGTGCCTCACACCGTTAAAGGGCATAATCAGCCTTCCTGTGAGATGTCCTTACTCACACCAAGTCACCCTGTGGTACAAAGGCAGGACACCATTCTCCTTGGATTTGACTGTTCACCCAGAGCCCTGTGGAAAAGCCATATACTTCAGCACGGGGTCTGCCAGCCCTGGGCAGCTCTGAGATGCCACTAAGGCCCAGCCCTGGTACTGGCCTTTTAGATTGTGGCTATTAATTTTTTAGCAGCAGGGAGCAGAGTCTACTTGCCCATGTTTTTCAATTCCCTTGAAAAAGGTCCATGATTACTTTGTTTTGTTTTTTAAATTCCAGGCACTTAAAGTTCACTTAAAGCCTGAACCTGAGGGGAGCTGAGTCCAACTCTTCAGTTGAAGCCCATGGACTGGCATGTGCTGGCATATGAGGGGAGGAATGAAATCCTGACCCTCTTGAAAAACTTGGTTTAAAGGAGGGGTAGGATTTTATCCAGAACATTATGCCCTACATGCATTCTTTTAACAAACTGCTTGTTCCTGAACATGGACTACTTCTTAAGCTCTCTTTATTTTTTTGTGCCTCTTTCTGCCAAAAATCCCCATCATAGGTGAGACAGCCAAAGTGAAAGACTTACAGGGAGACACATGTCTACCTGTGAAATTTTCTTAAGAGGAATCTACATTTGGCAAAGGAATAAGACCTTGCATTTATGCAAGTATTATAAATGAGATTAATTACATCTGAGGTAATTTAAATTTCACAGTGATGCCTGGAAATGAGCAGCTACATGTAACCTAATCAGCCAGTCAGGTGCTGTGCCTCACCCAGGAAGTCAGAGCATCTTTTCCTGCAGAAATTCCTGTTCTGCTATTGCCCAGCTGTCTGCACAGTATCTATTAAAAATGACTTAGGTTACATATGGAATCTGTCTTGTTTCACTAGACACTATCATTGCTAAACTTAAGCAGGTGCTTTACAACTAAAGTTAATGTTGAGCTGCAATGCATGAGAATTAATCATGGTGTTTATTATATAACATGTGGTAAAAAAACTCAGAACTGCAGTGAGATTGTAATCCTTTATTGAAGAAGGTATTTTCTTTGTTTATATACAGCCTGCCAGCAATTTTCCAGGAACATCATCTACTGACATTTCTTTATCAGAAGAAACTCAGCCTCCATCTCAGTCCAGCTCCAGCTATGGTCTTCCCTCAAATGCTCCAGCCCTATATACACCAACTTACTGCTTGCCTGGAGAAAAGCCTCCACCATATGCACCATAAAACAAAGGATTTATTTTAGGTAGCTGGTAGGCTTTATTTTGTTTCTAAGAAATCTCTGGAAACTGCCGTGCAGGCACTAGACTTCCCACAGGAACCCACTGCAGGGTGTGTAACAGCCACTCTGCTTTTACCCACATCTCACTGTGAGCAGGGCAGAAGCCTGGAAATGTAGGGGCAGGCACATCACCACTGGGGCAATCGGTCACCACCCCGTTTGCCTGCAGTCAAATGTAGCAGTGCTTTCTGGCTGCCATAAGCATGACATGTTTCCTTCTTTGTGCACTGCAGAATAGACTTGCTTTAAGAGGAGAAATGAAGACAACACTCTGGATACGTGGCCTGCTTTCATAAACCAATATACTGGGGGTTTAGACTGTGTTGTCTGAGTGGGTAGTCAGGAGCTCTATGAGTCAATTGTTTGCAGTAGTAAGAGACCAGGTTTGTTTGCTTGTAGTATTTATTTAATAACCCTTTTTGGTGAAAGTGTTGTACCTATGAAGTGTGGCAATTATTTTACAATAAAATTCACAGTGTATATTTATACAGTACCAAAGGCTGTCTGTTTTTGTAAGGACAGGAAAACAAAATAACAGTGGAAGAACTACCCTACCAAATTATTTCCTCTTTCAAGTTTCAGACAGAAAGGCTAATTTTATTGGACTGTTATATCTGTACTTTGTGCCAGTCTAGTCTGCATAGTAAAATGTCATGTCAGTGTGCTAAAGATGAAATTTCCAGACATGTATTTTATGCTGCACTTCAGTGTTCAAATTAATTCATTCTAGTCTAAATTGGACCACAACCAAACCCATTCTATGTTAAATGCCAGTTATTTATTTTTAAACTGATCAGGACTTGATGCAGGCATTTTACAATGACTGAAACAGAATGAATGAAGGGTCTTTTTTATTATTTTCTCCTATTGTGTAGGGATAGGCTAAGCAACAATACCTGTGGCAGTGCCATTGACAGGAGAAAAAGTCACGTCCCTGTTGTGTGCACCCTGCAGCCTCACTGTGCATCACATTAGCTGGGATTCCTCTTGGCATTGAGCTTATTTTTGGCACTGAGCTCTTGGCACTGAGATTTTGGGACAGGAGTGGTTACGCCAGCATGAAAACCCATCTGACTGCTGCATCCATTCACTGCATTTTGCTCCTGCAGGAAGGGTGTTGGTGCTGCTTGCTCCACAGCTCTAACAGTCTAGACATCTATGAAGCTATAGAAATTTCCTGAAAGGCCAAAGGGCAAAGCAGGGGAAGGAAGATATTTCTCATTAACATTATAACCAGCTGCTCTGAATTACTAAGATATTGAAAAAAACTATATAAACAAAACCAGGTTACTTGACAGTTTTCTTTGAAAGGAAGTGACACCATCAGACCAACTCAAAATAGAACAAAGAACAATGACCCTTTTACATAATACTTTCCAAGTTCTAAGAAATTTCTGTTAATTCATGTACCTCCATGTATAAAAAGCAGATTCAGTACTAATATATGTAAGATCAGATTAATTTATATGGACTATGAAAGCCACCTTTTGTTCAGTTAAGGTTTTTCTGAGGTGCAAAGTTTTAGGCCAGTGACAAGGTGCCTTACCTGTATTGTTGACAAGGTGCCTTACCTGTATTGTTGACAAGGTGAGTTATATGAACCTAATTGAGAATAACAGAAGTCATAGACCATTATTTTTGTTTTAAATATTAATTTAATGCCTCCAAAATGCTTGGTTCATGTGCAAATACATGCTGTGAAGAGCACAGTCACCCTGCTCATGAAATAAGTGGAACTACACATTTACTGTTTTTTGCTTGGTATGAATACTACCAGAGGAATCACCTGGTTCATTTTAAGGACTCAAATCCCAAAACAAACTTGCTCCCTTTGACTTGAACACCTGGACTGCTAACTGAAAAAAAAATGAAATCAATGCTTCTCTTGGGTTGAAGCAAGTGACTGAGAAGGAATGAAGGAATGCTTATTGCAGCTGCCTCTTCCTTCAGTGGTACTGCTGTAGGGTATTAAAAAAATTCTCCTTTACACAAATGAACCCATCCTCTTCTGCCATTCTCCAGACAGAAATTCTGGGTTTCTCTTCTAAACCACTTTTTGGGTCAGGGTGCGTTGTGGTCAGTGCAAAATATCTTCACATACATGCATACATATGCAAAGTCCTGTAGCAATTTTTGCTCTGCATCAGAAAATGAAATAATTTTGTTCATAGAACATTTAGTATGAAACTGCGGAGTACTGTCGTGTACCACAGGACTCATTTCCAGGACCCAAAATAATTCTGACCTCATAAATAGTGCCACTTACATTGACACAGAAGTAAGATATGTTTGTGATTCACTTATGCCACATGGTAGTTTTTGGGGAACTACCACAGAAATTATACAAAAATGCCAAACATAAGACTATTTTCCTAACATTCCCTTTCAAAAGAACGAAGTACAACAGGGTTTGTTTTATCTTCTAGGTTTAAAAATAGGTGCCTTCCAAGTCTGTACTTTTTTCAGTAGAGATAATCCAAGTTAAAGAGATGGGAAGTTGTTGTGGTTTGACCCCAGCCAGGAGTTCAGCCTCACACAGCCTCTTGCCCACTCTCCCGCACTGGGGTGGGTGGAGGGAATTGGGAGGATAAAAGTAAAAAAACCCTCATGAGATAAAGGCAGGAGCAAAAGCCATGCATGCCAGCAAAGCAGAACAAGGAATTCATCCACCACTTCCCAGGAGCAGGCAGGTGTTCAGCAATCTCCAGGAAAGTCAGGCAATGTCACGTGTAACAGTGATGTGGAAAGACAAACACCACAATGCCAAATGCTGCCCCCCCTTCCTCTTTCTTCCCCAAGTTTTGTGCGCTGAGCATGAGGCCATATGGTGTGGGATATGACCCTGCTCAGCTGGGATCAGCCGTCCTCCTGTGTCCCGTCACAGCTCCTGGTGAAGCCCCAGCCCTCTCGCTGGTGGGATGGGGTGAGAGGCAGAAAAGGCCTTGATACTGTGCAAGTGCTGCTTAACAACAGCTAAAACATCCCTGAGTTATCAACACTGTTTCCAGCACAAATCCAAAACACAGCCCCATACTGGCTTCTATGAAGAATATTAACCAAAACCAGCACTGAGCTCTATTTTGGTAAAGGACTAAAACAACCATGAAAAACACACAGAAAATAAAACACTGCAGTGTGGATGTACTATTAACCAGAGTATCTTCAGGATTTCCAGCTCTTCCTGAAGGTAAGAACCTCATCTTTCTCAGGTACTCCATGAAATCACAAATTTATGCAGAGTCATCAGCTCTAACATAAAGGAATAACATCATTTCCTTTGCTCAATTAGGGAAAGCAAAAACTAGAACTACTTCTGGGTTTTCCAATCCATGTGCACTCCACCAGTAAGTCATTACTGTCTAGTGAGAAACTTGCCTTTCAAACTTATGTCTGGTCAGACTCGAGTGTAAAGAGTCATCTGACAGCTCCTTCTCTAAGTATAAAAGAGTAGGTTTGGTGAAAGTGATAAAGTTCTGTTCTTTTCTGCCCTACTGCATTACTGCTGACTGATTAGTTGTGATGTGGAGCTATGATGCCATGCTTTCTAATGGCTAATAGAGTACCTGCCTCTTGTCTGCTAAATAAAGCAGGGATTCTTGCCAGAAAATATGCTTGGGATGGTCTTCCCCTCTTTCATCTTTTCCTCTGAGAAGTTACATCTTCACAGCTTGGTCACAGATGTTGCCACACATGTAGATCATTAGGCTAATGTGTCATCTCTGTATTTGCTTAGGAAAAACATGACAAGAATGACCAGGAATAATTTATAGAAGACCTTGCAGAATTAGACCTTTTCCATGTTAGCCCTCTGAAGCATGGTGTAACCTTAACCATCCAGTATTTGGATTTTGCACCACAGCATATACTTGTATTACTCAGTTTATTAATTTGATGCCAGACAAGGACCAAATAAAGCAAGATTTAAGTGACTCAGAGCAGGCTAGGCAAAGCCCAGCCCAACTTCACAAGGATAGCTTAAAAGCTGAATGCACTTCATGGTTCTACAACCTCTCCTGAGTAAATCCTCATGCATATTCTCATGTCACTGCAGTTCAGCCCAACTAACTCTCACAGCTCAAGCTTCTCTGCTCCCCGTAGGGTCACAGTGAGTGAGCCAACCTAAAAATTCAGCAGCAGAAATATGTCATCACCAGATAATATTTCCCAGTTCTCAACACCTCATCATTTGCTCCAGGGGCTATTGACAAAAAAAGGCATATGGCTTTCAACTTATTAAATCTTTTCTTCTAAATGTTTCCTGCTGACCCAACTTTGTCTTCCATTTTCTGTTGACCAAGAGTTTTTCTAAACATCACAACTAAGTCTTCTTTTTAAGGCACCAGAAAGAGAAATTCTAGCAAAAAGAATTGCAGCAACCTTTTGCTCTTCAGCGGAGAAGATAATACACTACAGATGTAAGCACATAAACCTCTCCACCTCCAAACAAAAAACCAAACCAACCAAACAGCACCCCCCTCATTAGTGTAATCTCCGCATCAGGCATAGTGTGAGTCATTATCTCCAAATACCAGAATACAGAATAATCTCAGTACAGGTAAATTAAAAACTTGTATGTAAATATTTTATTCTCTCATATTTTGCAAATCACAAAGCAGTGTTTGGTAATAAAAAATAATACAGAATTATTATTTTTCTTCCAGTCCACATTCATATATTACCACGTTTTGCAAATTACAGATAAAACTGTCTCTTACAGTCTAAAGGTAACATTCACTTTTGGTATATTCTGTACTTCTGACTTATTTAATATTAGTCTTCTGAACTATTTACAAATATATTACAACCTTTAAACCTCAAAGCAAAGAGTATTTCAATAATCAATCTGACATAAGGATCAGTAGCTCCTACATAACTTCAGTGTTTAAGAGAAACTATACACGCAGTGTGGTAGATCTGAATAATTTATATCTTAAAAAAAAAAAAGAAAAGCATTGAAAGTTTCTGAGTATAAAACTTTCGCATTGCAGTGGTACCTACTGACCTGCCTCGACTGGAGGACAGGAATGTGAGGTGATGTCACTGTGCTTGTAGAGAGCCTCATCTAAGTCCAGTGCCTTGTTGCTCAGCTTGACAGTCATGCAGCCGTGGTAGGATGCGGTGACCGGAGTAGAAGTGACAGGAACGTCTGTGGGAAAGGGGAGACAAACATCTCTCATGGCTGGTTTTAAATAAATACCTGCCTTACCTAGGCTCACATGACTATCACTTCAATGAATTCAAGTTCACCTCTTCTCCCCTCCAGGATTTCTACCTTCCCCCTGCCCCTCTTGCCAGAAGGCAAGAGCACAATTACAGACATGGAGAAAATACCATCTGCTCTGGTGCACAAAAACCCTTCTCCCAGGATGAACTCTTCCTCAGCAGCTCTGTGTCTCTGCAAGGCCTCCAGTCCTGATGAAACCATGTGCTGCACAGCAGCAAGGCTTCACTCCATTTGCACGCTGTGTTCACACTGCTTTCCATCTCAGTGTTTTCCCCCCTCTCCATCTCTGAACCTGTTTGTCATTAGTGGAGCTTCCTCTAATGCTCTGTCTCTTCAAAATAGCTGCTAAAAGATTATAGGAAGGACTTTACAACAGGAAAGCACCTCCTCTATGCAGTCTCTATCACTTCCTGGACTCATCTTTACTATGATTATGGTATGTATCAGCACAAGGTGCTTGGTGGCCTTCATCAGAAAGATGCTGGAATACATCAATTGACTTGGTCAGACTAATGAGAGCAATTTTTTCCATCAAAATCCACCAGTGACATTCTTTTAACCAGTTTATCAAATGCAGAAAACACATAGCAAGGGAGAAGACACTAAGTACAATCCAACAGACTAGAGAAAATTAGTCAACCTTACTACTAACTTCTCCTAACAACACATACACACTGACCTTAAATAAACAAAAAACCCCTCACAGTAACATAACAACATGAAAATTTATGTGTGCTGTGTCCTCTACCTTTCCCCAAAGGTCATTATTTTATTTACAACCCAAAGCTGACCCAATCAAACTGGTTGTGCAATGGAAAATAATGAACGTCTCAAAGATTATTTACCTTCACAGTGATGCAGGTGGCTAAACAAACCCCATACCTTTACAGTGAAGCAAGGACAAACTGAACAATAGGTTGTCCTGTTGACCCAAGATTATATGAAATTTAAAAGGTTCTGCCTGGAGACATGCAAGGCCAAATTTGAAGCTGATGGGATCAAAACCAGCTTAGACAGAGTCTAGGGCTAACTGAGAGAAAGAATATTTGTGGGGAATCTCTAAGCTACAAAGAGATACTAGAAATTTTTCAGCTTCCTGGGTGAGAAGTACATTACTTAGTAGTTGCTTAAACTAATAGTTTTACCTATTTCATATTCCTCCCCATTTGCCAAATTTTATCTGTGAAGTCTGCTTAAAAGAAGGGGGCATCTGTTGTAATACCTCACATGAATGTAAACTAAAGTTTATAGACACAGAAGAAGTAGAAGTTGTGCCCAAACAGCTTGAAGCCTCACCTAGGGGATCTTGCAGATTGCTGTTACATGTGCCACAGGGCAGACTGAAAGACAGTGCGGGCTTTCAGATGGATATGTAAGATCCTACCAAAAACAAATATTTTTTTTTCTTTATGTTATAGTTGTATATCAGGTGAAATACTTAATTTTCTGTTGTGATTAGAAACAGATGTGTCTGAAATATGGTCCTGTAAAGATTCTGAAATCTGGTTTAAAGGCTCCTTCACCTGGTAGAATGCACATTTCCTGAAAAAACACGTATGCACCACATAAATTACATCATTCAGGATTTACCAGAACTGAAAAGACCTTAGAAAATGTAATAAATACCTACATGTTCCCTCTTACCTCTTGAGACTCTTAGGTAGTATTTCTTCCATATCTGCAATATTAGCTGTACTGAGGATGGGACATATTACATATTTGGACGTAGAATTCTTTCTTTTTGTGGCAAATGGAATAAAGACATCAAGTGTGATCACTACACTTTGTTCTTTTCCATTAGGTATGGAAGCCAGGAAAACCAAAAACTACATAATATTTTCAAAATCTGAATAAGCCAAACTCTTAGATCTCACCGTTCAGAATAGTTTTTTAACCCACAGTGATTAATCCAGCTGAAGTGCTGAAATGTTTATTTGTTTGGCAAATGACAAGGTTTCTTGATGCAAGTGCTGGGTTCCTCTCAATGGCAAAAGCAGAGCCCTGGCATAAATTCCCATTACTGAGCAGAACAGACTGAAGAGGGGAAAGGAGCTAAACCTACAGAAACCAGCTGGGTCTAAACAGCCATAGCTATGGTATCTCACACTTAGTTCTGAATAATTAAAAACTGTGCTTTGCTCAGCACAGTTAGTCTAAGCAAACCATAGAGAACCTGGGACAGTGACAGAATGGGATTTTTTTCTGAGCTTTGAAACTCTCTGCTGTGCATCTGAGAGCTACTTAAAAGAAAGAAGGCATTTTCTCTTGCCAGTGCAATGGCCAGCTTGGACAATTCAATCTGACACTGGCAAATGGAACGTTTGGGGCTTCAGCCTTGCTCCTACCAGTGCACGGAAGTCCCAGAGTATGTGGCCTCCCCCTTTTAGGTGTGACTAGGAGCCATTTACATCATTGGCATAAATACTCAATAAACTCCTGTTCATGGCTGGAAAAGCCACGCTATGTGTCGTAGTATACGTGGCATCTCAGCCACCCTGTTCCACCCTGACTGCTTCAGCACCTACCAAGAGGCCAGTGTTGCTGCCTTTCCCTTGCTTGGGCAAGTAAGGGCAAGATTTTGCTTAGCTGCTGGCATCATGTGCATCAGAGGCATGAGTATTTCCTTAATTGCATTCCTCAGCAGAAGGGACTGATAAACCAGTTCAGCCAGAACAAGAAACAAACTCCCAAACTTGGCCAAAATTCACAATTCAGATCAAAGTTTGACCTTCCAGGTTCAGAACAGAGGAGCAAACTGATGAACTCCCAGAAGCCCTGTTTTTGCTGGAAAGCCACAGAAACTATAAATGGTGGTAAGCCTTTAATTGTGCCTTACATACCCTCTGCTGGGAGGCAATCTTGTTATCTGTGTAGTGCTGTGATCAGTTCAAAGAGAGCATCATCCAGGGAGAATCACCACACTGCGCTTCTCAAGCTTCAGTCAAGATACTGTGAGGCCACAGTACTCCCTTCAGGGAATGCTCTCACAGGTTCATTGTATTAGTGAAGCACTGCAGGAGCCTGTGGTCCAGCTCCTGTGGATTTTACCAGGTTTAGGATAATGATCCTGCTTACAGGTATCCTTCAGATAAATCATTGCTACTGCTGAACAAGCAAAGACTCTTCTTTCTATTTTTGCCTCCAGCCGTCCTCAGAAGGACACAATCATTCAAGAAAAGTGCAGCCCCTGATCTGTTATGCTCACCTGTCTGCATTGCAGACAGAGCCTGCTCAAGCACGATGAGAGAAGGAGGCTCACAACTTGAACAAACAGAAACAATTTTCCTGATTTCCAACACAGCAAGGTGAGTTGGGAGCCTATAGCCCATGGTACAAAACTGGAGACTTACCTGGCAATCCTCCCACATAGGTCTTCACTGCTGACTGCAAAGAGCCCTCCAAGATGGACAGACTGTCCTCTAACTCAGGGATGCTTAGTTCACTTTCTCCTTCTATCCCATCTACCTTCAGGGATAAGTGATCTTTCTTGAGGAGGACGTCCACAGAGTGTTCCTTCTTATCGCAGAGATTTATTGCCAGTCTGGACACAACTGTGCTCTCCAAGGCCACAATGATAAACTGAACAGCAGAGGAAAGAAAGAAAAAGAGGCAGTGAGCAGAAATACACTAGCCACACTTATACAATACCAGGATGACCACACTGTGGCCTTCACTACCAAGACTTTGCAGAGCCATAATAGCTTATTACTATTGCTGATTGTGTTCTGAGCTACTTTGCACAGATCAAAAAACAATGAATCAGTGGGACTTATGACTGGTTGAATCCAGTGTCTTCCCAGAGAGAATTCTTAGTGGGTCTTTCAGAGGTTGTTACATTGCACTGGAACCAAAATGAGTGGAGCTGCTGCACTATAAATCAAAAGTTGCTTCATGGGTTTTAGTGAAATCATTCCTGGTTTACCCTTGTGTAATGCCAGAATCCAGCCCTTTATTATGAATATCATTAAATAGTATCTTCAGCACTCCATCATAACTGGCCTTTCACAGCACCTGGGTGATACCTAAAGCCTGTCCCTTGGACACTTTGGGACTGTTACTGATGAGCTCCCGAGAAAGGAAATCCCTGGTTTATGGAACTAAACAGCTTCTGTGCCAGAAAAAAATAGTAAAATATGCCTACATTCAAGAGAGCAGTTCCATTTTTTACTTAGAGCCCATTTGCAAAGAGCCCTGTAATAGCATTTGGCACACACCCGTGAGGGGCAGAACTTTGGTGTCAGACAAGCACTGCTGCCTCCAACCATGTTCTGAACTGGTGGGGCAAATAAGCAGGCTGGCAGCAAACCAGACAACTGGTTTTGGAAATTACTTTCACTTCCTAGGAAACAGCAAGGAACTTTGCCTATAATAATGCTTTCATCTGTACCTGTTGTTTCAGTTTCTTTGTAGAGTGATAGTCAATCAGAGAGAGTGATAAAGGGACAGATGCTTCTTCTGTAACTAGAGCAAAGAGCACACCAGTATCTGTTGCTGGCTGAATTACAGCATTTACTTCTATTTCCCAGTTCTTCTTGGTTTCATTTCCAGAAGAAGGTTGCACTGCAGAAAAAAATGCATAGGACACACATAGGACTAAGAGGTCAAATGTGTAGGCTGTGCAATTTCTCCCTGGAGAAAAGCAGAGGCAGATGAGCAGAGGCAGATGAAGGGATTGCCACATTTCTTTTATTAAAAAAAAAATCATTCCAAAGCACCTGAACATAAAATGAGAGACGAAAATAGCGTCAGTTTCATCTTGTTACCTTGTGCATTCTGCTGCCTTTCAGAATGTCAAAAGATAACATTAAGCTTTTTCTATCACAAAGACATACTCAAATTCCCATGGCTGACAATGCAACATATTCAAACAAGATAGGGCACCCAGTTTTGAATCGTTCTTGACTGCCCAAAGATCACTGAGGAATCTCAGTCCAAATCTGACATAAAGGAAACATTTCTATGAAATCCTGTATTAAACTGAAAAATCATGTAAGCATACTACACTCATCACCTACCCAAACACTTGTCTCAGAAGTGTGGGATGTTTTATTTCATCTGTTGAATGCTGAATTGAACTTTCTGGTATCTTTCTACTGCCTCAGTGCCCTTGTATTTTAAAAAGTAATGCTGGCTACAAAGAAAGATCTCAGTGCTGCTCCTGCAACCTTCCTTCATATGGATATTAGCTTTGGTGGTTCACCACATCTTGAAATACAATTATCTGCTCTTCATAAAGCTTACCATTATGAAGAAAGAAAAAAAAATAAAATAGAGAATTATTGTTTGAAGAAAAAAAAATGCAGATACTGAGGCCTTCTTTCTGATGAGCACTGTCATCTGCACTTCAGGTACTTCCTTGTCTTTACATTGCAGGTTTTGAATCCATGTGCTTAATATGACAGACAGCTGATACTCCCTAATTTACAATGGCACAGCAGAAAAATCCACACCCCGATGAGCAGATGGGTCCTGCAGAGGAGAACTTACACACCAAACTGAAATAGATGGTCGGCATTTGTGTGGGATCAAAAACACTGACAACTGATCATACATATAAACAAACATAATAATCTAGAACAATAAAAAGGTGTCTTTCTGAGTGCTATGTTATATGGACAAGTTTGGTTTGAAACTTGTTATTCCTGTATCTATGCCAATTTCATTCAGCTTGTATCAGGGATATGATTATATGCAGGGATATGCATTTGATCCAAATGTAACTAATACTACCTCCTGATTAAAAGTGAACCCAACCTTGGACATTTTGTTACAGACAATTTGATTCTTTTGTCCATCATAAACTCAAGATACAGCACTATGGCTTGCAGCTCTCCCTGTTGGGCAAAAAACAGTGGTAAGGACTAGAAGCACCTACGCTAGTGGCAGATATGTGAAGCCTCTAAGACTGAGGATGAGCTTGAATCAGTCTGGATGTGAAATATATTACTAGAGCTAACCCAGAAAAAACCTAATCCATGTTGGGCATATTCACACTAGCTTTAACCATCATACCTAGGCCTTCCATCACTATGAACCACAAGTTTAGCTATTCCTCTTCATCCACAGCTGCCAGGTTTTTGTGCATCAATCAACAGGGAGTCTGGCACACACTGTTTATTAGGTAAGTATGGTTAATGGCAGGACAACAGATCAGAAGTAATAAACTACTCACCATAAGTAAGATTAAACACAGCAAAACCCCGTCCAGGATAGAAAGACCCTCGTCCTGCTATAGCAAAGCACTGCATCTTTTCATTCATCTTTATGGTCTCTTGGATAGAGGTGTCCTCCCCATTCAGCCAGTTCCATGCCCGCATGCAACCATCCAGCCGAGGGTTTATCTAGGAACATAAAGCAGTATCTCATGCCTCAAACTACTGTTCAATGAAGAGGAATTGGGTGCAGGGGAATACTACTATATTATGATACAGAAGAAATAATTTTGATGTGTTATGCACATGCAAAACAATTGGCAGCAACACCAATCCTGCAACCCCAAGCAAGTGAGTGGTCAGTATCCCCCAGGAAACTCCCCCAGCTCAGCTTGTCTCCACAGGACAGAAGGGCACTAGCTAGTGCAGGTGCTGATTTGGTTTTACTGATTCTGTAAGCTTCTCTGTATGCTGCACATCATTCATTAGTGCAACTTATTTCGAAATCTCCGTAGCCAAGGCTCTGTAACTCCTATAATACTGCATGCAAATGCTGGTGGGAAGCATTGTCTGTAACACTGCATGCAAATGCTGGAAGCTAAAAAAAAAACCCAATCGTTTGTGTCCCTGCATGACACCCAAGATAGACATTGGACCTGACCATGGTATAAATTTTTGTGTTCTGGCTTAAGGAGGGGTGCCTGAATCACAAGACAGGCACACCACTCTGTACACACCTTGTTCCTTCCAGCTTCTAGTTAGACTGTCCTGTAGGAAATGTCAGAGAAGAGAAGGCTCCTCGCAAAGCCTCTAAATCAGCACCATTACTCCCATTAACTGAAGGAGAGAGAGAATTAACTGACTGAGCCAGGATAAAAACGTGAGGAGTTTTTGGCTCTCAATCCTAGATTCAGACCACACCCTGAGCTTACTGTTTCAGACAAGCAGTGGCCCTGAATGACTTTTTGTGAGGCACAGGAGCCTTCCCCAGCTGCTACACTTCCAGTCACAAGCCACAAGCTTGTCATCTCATTTACAAATAAAGAGATGCAAATTAGGGTTTCAAGGTGCCAACTCTGTGTGTGGTAGACATTCAAACAGCCTGAGCAGCAAATACTTCAGAAATGCAGCAATCATCTAATCTCATCCAAAGGAGTGCCTTAACTTTTTTTTATTCATATGCTCTATCTACTCAAATAAATAAAAATAAGCTTCTGTTTTCCTCGCGTCTCACTAAACTGAAATAGCAAACACAAGCAGCAAAATTGTGATAAAATAGAGGTGAAGCACAAACTTTGGTTCCAACACAAGAAGTGTCCCCGCTGTTGTTTGTGTAGAATTAACAGGTACAGTGGCACCCTCACACAGCACTGTGTCCACTGACCCTGCCCAGGGCCACTCATGCTCTCCAAGCCTGCATCACCACTGTAAACTTTGTCATGTGCCCCAGTTCTGCTGTGCCCTAACTCTGCAGGTGGGATACATCTCACCCAAACCTACCAATCAAAAAATTGGGTGTCTCACCTTTGCTACTGGCTTAGGCTCCCACTACAGTTAATGGAGAGAAAGCTGTATCCAGAAGGTGACAATTCCACCTGTTTCAGGGCAGGCTGACCAGCTCTCAGGAAGGACCTACATTACCCCAAGAGAAGAGGAAATCAAGTGCTTTGGGCATGCAAAGCATCACCAGTGATTGTGCTATACTTACAGGTAGAATAAGGTCCTTTGTTTTAAAAGGAATGCCTCCTACTGTCAAATTCAGCTGATACACTCCTTTGTGTAGAGTAAACAGGTCCCCTGAGACAGCTATTTTCATCACTGCATCCCTGTTGATCTTTAATATCAAATTTCTTTCAAGTTCTTCAACAGAGATCTGAAAAAGAAAAATTTCCAGTTGAATAATTCAGTATAAGAAGAACTTAGTATCTGCTGCCTCAACTACAGAACAGACCCCACGACAGAAATCCCCAAGACAGAGAAATATTTTCTGTGCCAAGCCTCTTTGTCTACCTTTTAAGTTACCTTCCACCTTGATACGTAAATCTTTATTCTAGAAAGCAACCTGTGATTACCCTAACAGTGAACATAGTTCAGCTACTTTGAAACAGCTACAGCAAAACAAAAGTGGCATTGATGCCTTTGGTTGCTCTATGCAAAATGTAAATGCATTGAGTTTTTAATGAGAAACTTCTTATTGTAACAGCATGTGAGAGGAAAAGCTGGAAAGACAGACAAGATAGGTTTTGTTGGACTAGTGGAAGATAATGCAGAAGCCTTCCAGACACAGTCTTTGAATACTGACCTCTGCAAAAAGAACAACAGATGACATAATTTTTGAGAGGGTAATAAAAACATGTAATAGGCAATAACTTTTCTCTCAAAAAAGCCTCTGCAAGTTTTCCCTCCATGTCTCTGAAGAGCTACTTCTAGGAAGATTATATTACCACTCACATTTTTTTAAAAAATCATAATTTTAATTACAACCAGGCTGCACAGAGAAGCACTATAAAGCATCCCTCTCTACAGAGGGAGAGAAGGAGGCAAAGCACAAGGATGATGCAGCAGGCTGAACAGCAGCATAGATTCTGCAGCCTTGGGGACTGGGGTACTGCTACCAACAGGGTGTTCTGTGGCTGTAGCACAAGACAACCCAATCTTCCTGCAGAGAAGAAAGGAGTGAACCTCTGCTATTTCATAACCTGCTGGTACAGTAAAATTACAAGTGAGCAATTCAGATCTATAGAAGACCCAGTGAGACTGAAGGCAGCTAAGAATAAACAAGTCACAGCTGCTTGGAGGAGTTAGTTTCTCATGGGAGCTCCTCAGGTTTCTCACAGCACACCAGAGAGGTTCTTGAAAACATCTAGGATAAGTTCTCCAAAACACTGGACTTGTGAGATACGGGGTTCTAACCAATTGAAGTTTCTAGCCTGGTGGTGTGTAACTCTTTCTAGCCAATAAGCTGTAGTTCTAACCCTATATAAACCGTGTGCTATGTGTAATAACATGTCTTCACTATGAATCTCATAGATTTGTTGCATGAAGTCCTTTCTCTCTGTCGAAGTTTGTTTATTTTAATAACCTTCTTCCCACTCTATGGCAGCTACTTCACCTACCCACTCTTCATACAGCTCTGTTTCCTGGGACAAACAGATGCTGCCTCCATCCATAAGCCACTCCATGGAACCAATTATCTATTTTTGAGGCTATCTAGAATTGATTTTCCCTCTCCCTGCTAGCAGGCCAAGTCCTGAGCATCTTCCTCTTTGCATTTTGAGTAGCTGTCCCACAATTGCTTTTATCAGCCATGCTGAGCTCTTGCTCTGTGGTTGTAACACAAAGGAGGACAGGGTTGAGCAGATTTGTACCTGGACACTCCTTTTGAACTGCAGTCTTCCACAATGATGATTAAGTGAATTTGATGATTGAAAAGATTATTCACAGACTTTTCTATTCTCATCAACCTTTTTTCTTCTCTTGTGAATTCCAGTAGTCTGGTTTATATGGCTAGAGCCCTGTTTACACCTGATGTGTTGCTCTGTGCTATATCCTATATGACATGAATTTATTTGTCTGAAGCTTCCTTGTTTAAAGTGACACCTACACCTCCTGACTGCAATCCACAGAGACACAAGCCAGTCTCAAACAGGCTTTTTTGAGCATTGGCAGGCTGTAAAGTCTACTGAGTGGGTGGGAACATAAGCCCACAGGTCCTGGCAGCCACCCAACTGGATGAGCTAGACATGCCATCTAGCTAAAAACTCACTTGGATGCCTCTGTGCAGTGTCATGGTCACTGCTGCCCTAATGCACCAGGGTATGGAGTGCCACAGGAGCTGGCACAGACCATCTCCCTGCTCCTAGCACAGACACTGGGCAGCCACAGAGCAAATGGGAATGAGAAAAAACCATCTGCAACAGTGCCCACACTGTTCTTCCTCTGTGAAGAAATCCTGCTACTTGCAGGGCTACCAAAATTCTAAAATTTTATCAGATTGTATAGCAAGTAATAACACAGAAATTTTTTTAAAAAAATTATTCTGAGTTCTTTGCTGCTTCTGATCATTATTACAAGCAAACCCAAATCAGTGAAAACTTCCATAGAAGGGGTTAATCTCTGTGAAAACGTTTAAAAAATTCCTGTTTAGGAAATTGCATTCTGCCTACTTCATGATGTCTCTGGCTAATTAAGCTGCCTGCCACAGCATGCTTGGGGACATTCAGGGGGGTAGTTCTCATAGCTAAGGGTTCCCATATGGTCAGCCATAAGGGCAGTAGTCAACTTTGTGGACTCATGACCTAGATAGCTCACAGCACACAGCCAGCCTGCCTGCTCTTTGCTGAAAAGCAAGTGGACAGCACTGCAAAGGGACAGAACTACATCAGCCACAGGGTTAAAGCCAAATATGAATCTGCTTGCGATTGCTCAACTTGACATTTAACAGTGCAGGTAAGTTATTATTTTTGCTAACCATATTGTGCCCTCAGAGTGGTACTAAACTAAAGATTGAAAGGAAGACAAAATGATGACTGTTTTTGGAAATGCAAAACAAACAGAAGGCTAGTGTGTCCTGTACTATCATCTGTTCATATGTGCCTCTTCATCCAGCTAGTTTATGCACAAATAACTACATTAGAAGTCTTTCCTGAGGCTTGCTTGCTTGTGTTTTCAATGCTCATTTAAAAATAGCTTAGAAGGGATCAACATCAGAGAAAATAGTCAGGTAGAAATATCGGCCTGAAGTTTTGAAAATGCCACCATATTTTCATAAACTACACAACATTTGCTTGAGAGACCAAAAGCTTCTCATGCTTCTTCATATGTTTTGCTTTTAACTACCTATTGTTTTTCCATCTGCTGAAAGTTACATACTAAAATTATTATTTTCTCATAACCCCTATAAAGTTCTCCTAAGTATCCAAACTCCTCTGTTTAAGGTCTAACCAAAACCAAGGGCTTGATCCTGTGCATACTGAAGTCCAGACTAAAGCTCCCAAACTGCATTTGAGTCCGGACCTCTGAAGGTTGTTGGGGTTGTGCTTTACAGAAGGTGAGGCTGAAAAGTACAAACAAGTCCATGCTTCAAATGGAAAGTGTGGCTACACATTTTATAAAAGGAGACAGACAAAAAGGAGTAATCCTTCCTCAACAGAATTTCCTAAATTAAAAACCATGCCAAGGAGAAAAGAGGGAGGGGATAAAATGGAGGAACATATTTAGTTGTATCACTCAGCCATACAGATTATATGGCATGTAGAGATGGATGACACCGGATGTCAAGCAGAAGAAAACCAAGTAGCTCTAAGGTGAAGGAAAGGAATAATAGGGCAGAGAAAGGAGAAATCAACAGTACCCCAGCAATGCCAGCAGGGTCCCAAGTCTCAGAGGCGAGTCAACCATAAAGTCAAGAGACTAAAAGGCTCCTTCCTCCTGTTGCTCTTCATCTGTGGAGCCAGCACCAGGCACTGCATTAACAGTTTCACTTTGAGTGAACTATGGCCATTGACTTGCTCCAGCAGGCATTCCTGTGTCAGCACTGCATGATGCTCTCTCCTTCACCCATGCCATGCAATGCCTCTGGCAGCAGCCTGGCCCTGCTCAGCCCGCATGCAGGACAGCACTGCTGGCTGCAAGGGCACCTCTGACCCCACCATCGGTGTGGGTCCTGTCCACCTGGACCACATGGCACCCACAGCTTGGTCTGTACTGTCCCAAAAAGCCTTGGGGAAGGATTTCCAGGGGATTTTTACAATCTCTCAGAAAACATACAGAGCAACTCAGCCAGGCAGTTTCTTGGTTACAATGGTACCTTGGGTTAAGAGTCCTGACACTTGTGGCTGGCAGGAGACAAATAATTCTCGCCTAAACATGATACTTCTATCATACTGCCTTCTCTCCCTGAAAAATGCAAATACATTTCAGCTGTGTCCTCTCAAACTAACATGGGACAGCTTGTAATTATTTGATAATAAGGTCTGGCACTTAACAAGTATATTATGCTCCAGTGTTAAATGATTAGCTTTGTAACTGCTGATTTTTGTTACTCCCACATCAGACCACTGGCATCCTCTCTGCTCTTCACATCTTCCACCACCATCCTCTCTTTGCAGGCAATTACAACTGTCATATTTCAAATTAGCCGCAGAAATTTTACCATAAAATTCAGTAAGAACTAGCTTGAGGCTATTCCTACATGTAATGCATGTCACATATTTTATCTACAGCTTCACTGAACCTCTGCAGCTCTCAGTCTGGAATCTAAAATCGTTTCACTGTTGGTAAAGAAACTGAACAACTCATCACCTCATTGGCTGGAAACATTACCAAATGTCAGTAATTGACAATAATGGCACGGAAGGTCTTCTTTATTTATTCATCAGAAACACAATTTTTCCCACCTTGCTTATTTCTTTAATGTAAAATTTTGACTTTTTTATATACTAAAAAAATGTAAACCAGAAAATGATTCACAGTTACCAGTATCTACATTTGCCTCATACACCAGTTAGCTGAGAACTTCCCACCCACTCCCTAAGAGGTACACCAACTTAAAAGAACTAATTAAGTAAGAAAAAATGAAAGAGGAAAAGGCAGAAGTGAGAGAGCATATATAAATTGCTCTTCTACTGTGGATCGCGCTATAGGATGTTTTTCATGATCATGTCACAAATGTAACAACCATAATGCTTCCAAAATCATCAGGCGATGTTCTGTGAGAGTGTCAGGAAGAACATGAATCCTTACAATCCTTACAACCTCATAAGATTGCTGGAATTATGTTATTAGTAAACAGTATGATTAGTAGTTACAGTGATAGTGCTGGGTTGAGGGTTGGACTTGATGATCTTAAAGGTCTCTTCCAACCTTGATGGTTCTGTGATTCTACAATACATCTCAGTATCTTTACAAGTGAGATGGTCTATTTTCTATACAAACAAGCCTGAAGACTTTATAAAAAGGATACTGTAGCATAAGAGATTAGTCAAGGCTTCAGACAAACTGAGGCCTGTGACTAAATGAATGAACAAAGAAATAAAAGCAACCACCACCACCACCCCCTCCCCCCCCAAACACTAGACACATTTGGAAACTTCCTTAAAAGAACAGAGTTCCTTCCATCTTACTCCCTTCCAACCATCACCCAGATGGTGATGACATGAAGTCAGCTTAGCACTTCTGCATCTCAAAGGCACTCTGTGCAAATGGTTGCTCTGGTTGTGCAAATTAGTGATGCAGTCTGTAGCCCAACGGATATTAAGTATAATTCAATTTGTTAGGAAAAACATCCCATTTTCATCTTACAATGTATAACATACTGTTCTGCATTGAATGGATAGACAGGTTGGAAAAGCATCTTCTCAAGAGTAAGCAAAGTCTATCTGCACTTGATTGAGCCCAACCCAAACTAGTCAAGAAGGGGCTGGACCTCAGCAGTAGGCCAGACTCACCGTTTGCCACATGCCATGGTTGATAAGTGGTCCAGTGCTCGTCACACGCCCTATTCCATTGTATTTCAGCTGCAGCTCTAGTCGTCCTTTGCGCAGTGCCAACACTATCCATGTGCTGTCTTGATGGCCTCCAGCAAAGAAAAGGATACCTTCAGGATCAAAGGTTCTAAAGTCGAACTCAGCCACAAGTCTGACCGCACAAGTGCCAAGAAATAAATTAGTTATGCAGAGTTCAAAAACCACCGAGTACTTTCCATACAGATAGCATCAATTTTAGCAGCTAAAAAGCTCTGTTAAAGCATACTAGCTTTTAATGCACTTCTGAAAGACTTAAGCTGGGAAGACAGGTTTTAAAATAGCATCAAGAATAAAGAATACAATACCATACTTCAGTAATTATCCTAACAGCTCTGTGGTCAAGGCTGCCTTTCTCAATTACTGGTTTGGATAATGTTTTGCCTTGCAGGATGCCATAATCCAAGCAAATAATGGTGAACATAGGACTAATTGTAATTGTAACAAGTTAACTCCCTTGCACACATCAAAGCCAGTCAGAGCATTTGACTGTCATTCTAAATTGTCCTCACCTCGTCAGTTGTTTCCTTTTGAAGCGCAGCCTGATAACAGGAGTTCCACTGAACATCCTCCCCAGGTACAAGGATTTAATACTTCTTCCAACAGCAAAAGGCACACATGGTATGATGTTCTATAATCAAAACACATTTTTCGAGTGCTTATTCTCCTCACAGAGCAGAAAGAGTATCAAAGAGTATGTCTCCACTTCTTTTCTCATGTAGTTGCTATACATATAAAGACAGAGCTATTGAAATTTGTACTGATGAGTGGATGAAGATGCAAATCATCTGGACAATAAAACTAGGGACTCAGTATGATTATAAATGTATTCAGAGATTTGTTGGACATTTGAACTTCTTGTTGCCTTTTACAAATATGCCAACTGAAATTCTGAAACCATTTTATGTTACTGCATCTCAGAAATAGAATTTGTTTGGGGTTTTATTCCACACAGAGAGGTGAACAAACTTGTAATGAGGGCAGGTTGCTTATCATTAATTGATACAATACATATAGCAGGTTAGTGCACTGTAATGCTTGTTCTTTCAAAATACAGTTGTACAGAGAACATTTCCTCTTTCCTTTCCTCCTCCCTCCTATCTGCCCTGGAGTAATGTTTTCCTGTTGCATAATGAAATTATATTGATAAGGTATTCTACAGCACTGTGTCTGCAACAAAAGATGTGCTGAGAACTTGCTGTTGGTTGGTTTCCACAGAGGCAGCCTGTGCCACTGAAGCCCATCCACCTCAAATGCCTGGAGGACGAAAGTGTCAAGTGCAAATGCTGGTCCACAACTTAGACCACAAGCCCTTAGACCTTTGCACCATCCTAGTGGGCCTAGCTCAGAAAAGCTTGTGCAGCCAAGGTAACTCATAGTCAGAGGGGCTGGCAGTGCTATCACTGGAACTGGGACAGCAGGAGCCGAAGAAGATAGACTTTCAGGATAAAGTTTCTTTTCAGGAGAGCTACTGTCCCCAGCTCACGTAACTTTGCCAATAGGATTCTCTCCTGCTGTTCACTCGCCTCAAATGACTTTGGTCCAGAGCTTCTGGACCATCAGTTATTCTTAACTGCAGTGTAATATAAAGGTCTGCTCTGCAGTTACAGCAATGAACATCGACATACCTCACACGTATTCATGTCCTGGGAAAGTTTGACTCCTCCTCTGCCGTCACAATGACATGTGTAACTCCCTGGTGAGTTGACACAAGTCTGTTCACAGAGCTTTTCTTCACATTCATCTATATCTACACAAAACCAGAAAAGAAGAGAGGAGAAAACAGTGGGTTTGTTTAAACATGAATCATCCTGGGCGGGGAAAAAGCATTACTAGTGCTGTTTTGTAGCACCTTCCACTTGAGCATGAGCAATTGCTCTGTGGCCAGTACTTATCCTATGGCACATCTTTAGAATTAGCATCTGCACAAATGTATTTTCACAGACAGATTGCAGCTGCCCAAAGATACATAGCAAGTCAGTGGAAAGGCTGGAAGCAGCTGGAGCAGAGCCCTGGGCTTTAACTTCTAGACAAGACTTCCTCCCTTCAGGCCCCTTCTGCTATGCCTGTGCTGACCGGCTCCTTCAACTTAGGACTGCAAGTAAAAGCTGAATTTCTCAATCATTGATTTTTTTTTTCCTTTGCCTTCTTTTCATCTGCTTCACAAAGAAATGCAGGAAAACAAATTTTGACAGTCCCCATGGATCTCTTCAGGCAGAGAGACACACTTAGAGCCTGGTGGTACCGGTTGGCGTGTGATTCGAGTCAGCACATTAACTTAAACAAAAGGCAGGGAACAATTTTGGAATACTTTCAAAGCTTACTCCATTAAGAAAGCTTGCGGGTAGTGTAGCCAGCAGAACTGTGCATGGTTCCAACACATATTAAGCTCCTAGTTCATAGTAATTCCACAAGACAGGTTTTGAAAGAACAACAGCTACTGCTCTGTAACTTTTCTTGTCCTATGAAACGAGATAGCCACATGCACAGCTGCTTCTGAGCTTTCACAAGATCTTGAGCTTGCCATAATTCAAAAAAATCTCAGTACTCTAGCTTATACGGCTTGATTCAAGTCATCAAAGTTGACTGCAAACTCAATGAACTCAAAGATAATTGCAAGCTCGATGAACTCAAAAGGTGACTACAATCTGCAAACTCACTCCCAACTAGGAAAAGGGAACCTAAGTCCAGTGTGTAAGCATGATTAAAAAAAAAAAAAGGAAAATGCATTTACTGAAGCCTGCAACTAAATTTCTGGTGGTTTACAGCTTTAAATTATGTAATAAATGCTAACATGATGTTATTTCATGCGCTTACCCCGACAAGTTTTTTTCACGTCATCGTACTTGTAGCCTGAATCACAAAGGCATTCATAGGAGCTTATTAAATTTTTACAATGAGCTTCTCCACAGATGTCGGGTGATGTTGTGCATTCATCTATGTCTGCAAAACAAACAATTAAACAACATGACTTCTGAGAAGTATAACCACTTCACTGTTCACTTATTGGAGTGGGCTTAGGGTCACAAAATTATTTTGGAAACTGGAAAACCAGTATCTTTAAGAATCTACCCTTAGGGATAGCTACCTATAAGAAGTGATTTCAGACTTTCAAACCAGTTGGTCCTTCTTTCCTTAAGCCATTAACCGCTATCAGAAAAAAACAATACAAAGTGAGCCAGAGAAAAACTCTAAAACAAAACAACCAAAAACCCCCACTCCCTTCACTCAGGGGAGCTGATACTGCAGGTTAAAAAAAACAGGCAGGAACTGAGGAACAGCAGCATGAATATTACCAAAACATCCTGTGGTGCATAGCAGATTTCTGTTCCCTGTCCTCAGACAGGGAAACAGTAATTTTTCATACTTTTACTAAATTAAGATCTGTGTCTGCTGATTTGTAGTGGCAAAGGGGAACTGAAGCAGCCCAATTTGTCACAGAGAACAAGTCATGTCTGAGAGATGTTGTGGAGTTTTACTGTGAAGGCAGGCAATGAACTGGAACTGGAGGTCCATAAAAACAAACAAATGTTTTCCTAAGATGTTAAATAATATCCAGCAAAATCCTGGTGTTGACAAAACCTTTGCCAGTATACTGTGAGTTTAATATTTACTTTTGCTTTCTAGTATGTGTTAAAACTACAATTACACCTTACACTTGTTGACTTTCCCACGTATGAGTGAACTGGCCGAGGGCCTATCTAGTATCCTATGTAGTCTAGTCTACAAATCAAGGCAAAAGGTAACTTTTGTGTGTGTGTGCATATGATGACAAGAATGAACATGAAAGAAAATTAAAATGCAATGACAAATATGAACTAGCAATAACCACACCTGACAGCAACCTCAGCAACTGCAGGGTCACACACTGAATGCTTATATACTAGTGCTCACAGTGCTGTAAGAGACACTACCAGGGTATGAAACAAATATACATACATATGAAAACAAACATGTGTGTGAGCAGCTTCACCATTCACCTGTCCCTGCCAACTGGCACCAGAGGACAATTCAAAAGTGAAGCTGGCCCTTCTAAGTGGCTGCTCCCATTACAAAGGGATACCATGTAGTCTATACAGCCATCTTTACAGTGGAAGTCACATGGAAATAAAACCTTGCTCATTGTCTTTTGCTGGTAGCATTGTTGTTCAGATCAGGTAGGGAAGCTGTTTAGAATTATGTTCTAATATCCATCTCTAAGAGGTATATACACAGACTTACCTCTTTTTTCATGAGATACACATAACTTTAACAGGCAGTTGTGATTATTAATGAGTCTTTGCCTCAGCATGCAGTTTCTTAACACTTCTAAAATCGCAGTTGCTTAAGTTTTGGTTATGTAAATTCATTCTGCAGTTTCCATCAGATACTTCAGATCCTCACTTTCTGTTCTCAGCTGCTATGTTAAATATCTGCCAACTTTTGCTAGGACCTTTCTACAGCTATTAATATTCAGTTGCAGTGAATTTGGCCATCTGTATCTATTTGAACTTATTAGCTACTGCACACATCCAAATTTAGAAAAATAAAATAAGAAACACACAAAAGAAAAACAAATGGCTCATATACTACAGTACTGTGAGACTGGGAAGAATCATGACAACGCATCTGGCCAGAACTTCCTCCTCTCAGTGTCAGGATATGAGGACTGATCAGCTTAACCAATTTAGCACAATCCAAGCCACAAATCCTCTGTGAATCATGTCTGTGTTATGATACTGAGAGCATCATGGTCCAACGGCTGACAAGCCCAGGCATGTAGGCTGGCTGGAGCACCTAGCACAATCCCAGTGGACTACAGCTAACAGGAGCCACCAGCAAGTTTGTGCTGGGCTAGGGAGCAGAGCAGGACTTCTCAGGGCAACCCAGCTTTCTGAAATGCAGACACAAGTCACTAAGCATCCCCTGAAGCAAACTAAGAGTCCAAGCAAAGCTTACCTTCACATATTTTGCCGTCTTTAAGAGTGTAACCACTGTTGCATGAGCAATGGTAGCTGCCTAGCTTGTTGAGACAGAGCTGGTTACAGCCACCGTTCTGCGTTCTGCATTCATCAATATCTACAGCAAAATAAAGTGTTACAGTCAGCTTTGCACCTTTGTAAATAATCTGGGGGGTGAGAGTGGGATAGGCATTAGGAAGGAGAAAGACCAAACAAGTAACAGCATTACAGCTGCAATACAATGACTACAAAAAGCACAAAGATTTCATTCAAACACTTCAAACACATTCCCTCAAGTTTGTTTTAATAAAACAACAAAAAATAACAGAGAGAAAACAAAACATAGCCGAGTGTCACCTTCACAGCTATTAGAATGCATAGGAGTATCTTTAGTCACTGTGGAAGTTTGTTTGCAGAAGCAAACTAATTAGAAATAATGTTGTTTATATCATAACTAACTTTTAAAATTATACTATAACCATTATGTTCAGGATGAAAGCTTTAAATAAAACAAGAACACTATATCCTTACTACTACAGAACTCATGGGATCAGAAAAAATTTTAAGTTCACAGCTATTGAGCGCTGTGTGCTAAAGTGTGCTCCACTGAATTTGACAGAAAAAGCCGGTAAAATCCAGCAGAGCCTGGATTTCACCCTCAACCTGCCCTACCTGCTTATTATGTCCTACTTATCTAGGGGACTCTAGAGTTAGCTGGTGGGTAGACCATGATGTGTCATGGAATTTTTTAAGAAAATAAGGAAATATGGTTCAAACTGATGATCATTGTCCAAGCTCTCAAAGCTGACTGGATACCGACTGGTCTGCTTTCTGAATTGCTTAAATACGCTCCTTGTGAGTAATCCTATAATCTCACCACAATATTTCCATGAGGAGAGGCTTTTGATCTCCTGCTATCTTGGTTGCCACAATTCTGGACTGGCTGAATGGGATTTCTGGCCATTACTTACCTGACAGGAAGCCTTGCATGCAGAAGGAAAAAAAAACACACCAGAAAACAAGAGGAGGGAAGATAACTTGTAGAAAAGTCTTGTGGCTGTTTGGCACATCTTGCACAAATAGATTCTGTTTGAATATTCTCTTTGGAAGTGTTGGAATATACCCTGGGATATGTGGGATTAAGTGGATGTGGAATAAGGTCCTACTAGTTTGGAGGCTTTAACAGACTAATTTTGTTAATTTGTGTATCATCAGACTCAGACCCCAACCTGCCAGCTGAAAGTTGCTGTTCCCACTGCAGGGATGCTACAGGGGAGGTGGGCCAGCTTCTCTGGCTCTGCAATCTGTCCTCTGTTACACCAGGGCTCACAGCAGCAGCTGCTGCAGTTCTTGAAAAGCCACTACAACGCTATTTCTGCTTTCTCTTTCAGGGGCTAGGACAGAAAGTCAGAGCATAACTTCTTAGATTACCTTGCCAAGACCAAGGTGAGCTCCATGGAAGTCATATAAAAATGTGAATGTGAAAAAATTACCTGATTCAAAGAATGGTAAAAACACAAGCAGTATGTAATCCAGGTTCAGTTCTGTGACTTTTGAATTGTGCAGCACAGTATCAATGAACATTGGAGAAAACAGAAAAACCCAAAATATCTTTGTAACAAGTATAAAAGATAATGAAACCCAATTACCTTTTTCACATGTTTTTCCCTGCCAGCCACTCTTGCATTCACAGTAGAAGTCCCCCTTGAGATCCTCACATTTGACAGTCCTCTCTTTGTGACAAGGATCAGGAGAACATTGGTTTGGCAAATCTGATTTACATAAGGAATAAAATGAAACAAAACAGAACAATACATTGAAGTCACTGACAAGCACGTGTTTTGCTCTCATTAGAAGTTGGGAAGCTTAAACAGTAATGGGGAATCACTCAGAAATACTCACACCTGGCAAAACCAGAAGGTAATTCTTAGTGCTCACATGCCAAACAAGCTGTGCCAGAAATTTTGCCGAGCACATGCAGTGCAATTCATTTCATTGCAAAAGGGAGTGAGCTACCATCCCCTTATCTGAAGGGCACATCCTGAAAGAAACAACTCAAAGTAGCTAATTTTTAAGAAAGCTAATTCTACTGTCCTGAGTTTTGGAGAAAACAAAAAGTAGTATCAAGTAAATTACTCAAGAAAGGATGGGTACTGTTTTCAAGTACTTTTGTTAGTTCAACTAAGGATCCTACCAGAACTGACAGATTTGCGACTAGGAAAGATTTATACATGACCTTTTTCATCAGAGCTTTTCTATTATGTAGAATCAGAAAAAGAGGAATACCTGTGCATTAACAGTAAAGGAACAGCAAACCACTGATTCAGTTTACAGACAGCACAATGATCCTATGGGGATTTCTAAGCCATGTTCCAGCACTGGACAATGAGTTTTTTCATTAGAAAGCAGCAACAGAATAGTTAGTCACCATTCTCAGGGGAGGATTGGAGGAAAAAATCTCAATCTATCATGGAACTACTCAACAAATGGAAGTCACCTGTCCAAATTCACCTGCCCACCTATCTGCAAAACACACAGGGATAGTGCTTTGCAGAGGTAGCTAAAGGAAGGATGAAAGAATATCCTTGTTCCCACAAAAAAAATGAGTTGGTAACTATCACATAGTAGCAACCTGCTAACACTACTGTTCTAGATCAGCGGTCTTCAAAAAACATAGATGTGTTAATTGTTTCCACAACTTTAAGCAGAAGGAACAGTGCAGAAGCTCATCCCATAGATTGCAAAAGTCACTTAGTTCAAAGGCCTTTCTTTTCACCTATCTCCTCTGAGCAGCAGGGAGTGCCCAGTGGGTACACACTGAGCAAGCAGCAGGAAAGACCCATTTTCATACACTGCTGAAACCAACATCCACTTCAGACTTTTGATGATATTCTGAAACATGATTTAGGAACTGATGGGTATACAGGATGCCAGGAGGACTTTTAGGAGAGGAACTACTTGTAGATTAGCAGCCCCATCAGAGCTCTCACATTGAGAGAATTTAAGACTTGAATTAACTCCTACTTTTGTCAGGACTTCAGTGCTTCTATATGTTTCTTCTTAACTTCCTCTCTGTGACCCTGTAAGTCATCTTCGTGACAGGCTGCTTTGGAAGAACTTCAACATTTTGTGAGGGCAGGCAGAAGCAGCTCCCTCATAAAGCACTGAACAACATTCTGGTTTGCACTGACTGCTTCAGATTTGAATCTTAGTAATCACAGGGTGGTTAAGGTTGGCAGGCATCTCTGGAGGCCACTTATCCAACCTCCCTGCTCAAGGAGGGCCACCTACAGCCAGTTACCCAGCACCATGTCCAGAAGGCTTTTGATTATTTCCAAGGATGAAGACCACAATCTCCCCAGGCAACCTCTGCCAGTTCTGGGTCACTCTCACAGTGAAAAAGTATTTCCTGCTATTCAGGCAAAACCTCCTGTGTTTCAGTTTGCTCAACAGTCTTTTGCACTTTTGGTTTGCCTTTTTGGACAGCCATTAAGATTTATGCCACGTGAGGCATGAAAATAAGGCAAGAGCATATGCTCAAATATTGTATAGCATTTGTTTTATAGTTACCAATAAAAAGAAGGTCTGCTTCGTGGGCTGCACCGCATGCTGAATCACCAGAAGAATGAAGTTAGATGCACACAGTGCTGCAATTTATTCAGATTACCACGGAGTACTAATTTCCTATTTCTTTCCATTTATCTCATGGGTACTCTTTTCAAGTGCTTTTGGTAGTTCAACTGAGGATCTTACCAGAGCTGATACAATAATATAAAAGTTTTCATCACTCCTTTCTCTGTAGGGTATTTAATTGAGCTTTGGTCATAAGAACTCTCTAAAGCAAGTTCAAAAACCATGACAAACATTACCTGTCCACTATGCATATATCTATAAAGAATCCCCTGTTCTTCTGAAGAGGACTGACAGATGCCAGAAAACAGAAGATGATTGGCAATGACAGTCATTAAATGCAGTGGGCTGAATCAAGCAGAACAAAATAGATGAAACAAAGAAAGGAGCTCTATAGAAGGCCATAAACAATCACAAATCTCATAACTGAAAGAATTTGCATTCCCAGTTAGGAATTCATCTACCTCTATCAAAATGCGGCCAAACCACAGTGGTTCCACCCACTCCCTCACTTCAGGTTCTCCTCTGTAACCAGCACAGCTTCAACCTCTAGCTAGGCCTATGCCATGGAGAAGTCAGGCATTTATCTTGAGCCTCAGTAAGGTGTCCCTTGCGGGCAAGGGAGGAGACAGCCAGAGGGCTGATAGAGAAAGGAGTGTGACTTGGTCAAAGAAATGCCCATTTTCAGTACTTCATCTTGATGCTCAGAAGCTAGTGCCTGGGGAAACTACTGGAAAAGCATGGGTACACAATCCCAAAAGCCTCACGGAAATAGCCATCCTCTCACTATAAAGAAAGCCTAATTTATCTTTCTTCCTTGCCACTCCAGATGTGCAGAGTTGGGGCAAAATCACAGCCAAAGTAGAGGGCAGGCCATACAAAAGAAAACACAGCTCCATGGGCTGTCTAAACATCAACCTGCCAGAACATCTCCTGATGAGTCACTGCCCAGCTGACACAACCCTGTAGGTGGAGGAATCAGGCAAGGAGGGCAAGAAGCCATGTTTAGGCAGCAATGAGCCATGACAGAGCAGGTCTGACCAGGATGTTTCTTTTCCTAGACAGACTAGAATGTGTGTACAGTAAACAGAATGGTTTAGGTATAGTAAACCAAGTCTTTTTTTTTCCTTTTCCTTTTGAAGCAACACAAACCAAGCCTCCCAGACATGGCAGTGTTTTCAGAGTCACTTGATAAGCAAAACAAGTCAAGAGGGTTATGCGTGACTTATCTGGTATATCTACAAGTTTCTGATTGTTTCCTTCAAACTGGATTCTGATGTGCCTTGCAGAGCCAGATGGTAGTAACACTTGCTCAGCAGAACACCAACCTATTGCAGCCCATGGTATAACGCAGCACCAACCATGGACATTTCCATCACATCAACATTGTGCTGATAGTTTGCGCCATCTTATCATGAGAGTTTGAGAACATAAGACAGTCTTACACTCGTCTGCTGGCTTCATAGTTGTGTAACTCTGCCAACTACATAGAAGGTGCTCCTGATTTAAGCAATTGCAAAAGAAAATGGAGCTTTTGTTTCTATTCATTTACACAATAGATTTAGTAAAGTTGTTAAAAGTAATGACAAGCATGACCTCCTTGTGTGCTTTCAGCTACATCTAATAGCACATAGGTAGCTCCTAAGAGCAGACAGGGAATAGAACTACCAGTTCCATTTATGAAGTCTTGTATGGAAAAAAGACTTTACTTATGTCTGCTGACTGCCACTTCCAGTTCATTATTCCATGCTGTGAATTTGTTTTTTGATATTAACAAAATGGTGCATATTAAAACTTCACAAGGAAAATGCTAGGTTGCAAAGACTGTGAGAGTCACTTTTGATACGCAGGCACATGTGATATAACAAAAACCTCTCATTCTGTTTTTCAAAGCCACATGAAGCCTCATTTCCAAAAATCCTGTAGATCCTGTAGTCTTGCAGAACCAAATCCTTAATTCTTAGCTGACTCACAGGATCTTTTTTAGAAAAAGATCCAGATCTGCAGATCAAAGTACAGGTATCTGTGTGTAAAGTAAACATCTATCTGCAAAGCAATTGTAAATACTGCAGTCAGTGGAGACAGTACAATAAATAGTCCATACGGGGATTCAGGTCTCCCCAGAGCAGGACACAGTTTGGTCAGCGGAATCCCTCTGGAACCAGAGTACATGAACTCTCCACTGACTGTGGAGAGTATGCCCACATACTGCTCATGCAGGCATCTATGCTGGAAACACCTGCACCTAACTCTCTGGTTCCAGAGCTCCATCTTACCCATAAACCTGATCTAAAGAACTTAGGAAACTAGGAAGCCTCATATTCTGCTTAACTGTCTAATCACTGTCACAGTTAAGATTTGTACCTTATTTCTAGTATAAGCTAGTGTAGTTAGTCACTCTCCAGCCCTTAGGTTATGCAATGTCTTTGTACTCCAGGTTAAAAGAGCCTTCCACTACCTTTTTTAGAGAGGAGAATGCTGTTAAAAAAACAAATTTTAAAAGCATCTTGGAAGGCAAAAACCTATAGAGCTACATGGCCTTTCGGCAATATCTGTGAAAAATTAAGAGGCACACTGGAATTGGCCAAGCATAAAGCCTGTCATTCTTCCAAGCACGTTTCAGGCTCCTTCTCTGTTACTTCTGTGAATTGGCAATGACCAGCCAAAACTCAGTCATTTAAAAATCTTCTAATATTTTAATGAGGGAAAATATTATCATTTTCTTTCCAAACCACTGCATTTGCAACAGGCAGAAAGCCTTAAAACCAATTATTCTGCTTTCATTTCTTCAGATTTTTTCATCACTAACCTTTAGACTTTCAGTTCTGAGACACTGATTAGTTGTTTGGAGCAAGCGTTCCCAGTTGATACCACGATTTTCAGCAGAAACTTCTGCCTCTGCCACGCCACACACACAGGTAAAAGTAAGCATTCAGCCTCATACCTCACTGTGAACTAGCTGGAATACTGTAGCTGACACAGGTACCAGAGGTCTAAGAATTCCCAGTTCAGAGGACTCAACATCCATAAGTGATACCACTGCATTATATGAGGGCGATTCTTCACATACCTCTTGTTAACCCTGGAATTCACTCTTAAAAAGGTTGTCATACAGTTTGTAATTGTGAAAGGTCAACTAAATCCTGATCCTGCTTTGGTAGCACAGGTATGAACACATGACAAATCAAACTTAATCACAATAAAAGACTGAAACATAGGGGTAAAAAGAAAATAATTAAACATACATGTGATTTTTCTCCCCATTTGATCTGCTCCCAGGACATATTTAGAATAGTTATGTAGTCTTATACCTTTAGCACTGCTAAGCTTCAAGAGGCAACTAGAAAGGTATTAGAAGAATTCCCTTCACCCTCTACAAAGTTATCAGTTTGATTTCAAAATTAATTTGAGTTTCTAGAGGATGCAACATTTAAAGCTCAGTCATGTGGCACGTGAAACTGATCTCCTTAATGTAAAGAAGGCAGACATGAGCCTCAGCTTGACTTTAAACTTTTCTTAAGGTTCCTTAATCATGTGAGCCAAGTTAACATTCAAGAGAATAGAGAATGAAAGGCCAAGCATAGTGTACAACCTTACGTACATCCTATTTCTTGTCCCTCTTGCTTCTCAGATTTTTCAGAACTTGGGAAACTGGTGGGAGAGAAACTTGAATCATAAAATTCCAAAGCACTAAAACATGACAGCAGGATGGCATTAGTTTATAAATGGAAAAGATTTTGTTGGTGGTATGGAGTCTCAAGCCTAGGGAATAAGAAGACTAGTATAGAAATATTATTAAAAATGGAGATGGCTGAGCTAGTCCCAGACCTTCAGATAGAATGAGAGAACATTTAACTACAATATACAAATCAAAAATGCTTACTATGAACGCATGTAAGGAAGTCTGGACTTCTTGTACGCGGTGGCCCATATTTCTCAATACAAGCTGAAGAATAGAAAATGAAATTTTTATTTTAATAATGATGACAGGACAGCTGTTCAAAGCACGTAAAATGATACCTGGACTGCAAGGATTTGGAAGGTGGATGCAAAATCTATGCAATAGTATCATCTCCCAGATGCCTTACAATTCTTAAGTTCATTAAAATTTTTTAGTTTCGATGTACACCAGTTATAAACCATTTGAAGAGGATGATCACTTAGCCTGATGCTACTATAATTCTGAAACTATGGTAGTAGTTACTCAAATTCGATCAATTAAATCCCTTAAAATATTTAAAAAATCCATGGATTTTTCTTGCATCATGGCATTTGTGATCCAAAGTGTTACATATTAAACACAAATAGAAAAGAGTATGATGCCACGACTATGATACAGTCAATAGACTAAGCCAGAGGTTCAATCAGCAAAGGCACTCTTTAAAAATAAGGATATTAGTTAATAACTAAGTTAATTAAAAAGGGGGAAAAGGTAGAAAACTACACATTACTTAATAACACTGCAAGCCACAGATATATATGCAACATCAGTACTTTAACATGCAGAAAACACATAAAGCATCTCTGTATGCAAATGTACACGTAAGTAAAAAAACCACACCTCAAAGTATCATAAGAAATGCACGTTTTATCTTAAAAGGTAGCAATGTATGTTTACTGCAATGAGAGTTCCATCACTTTCCTTAGCAGGGACTTCAGCTGTGACAAGCTCCACTGTTAGGCACCACATACCAGCAATGCCACAAAGTAGAAGTAAAAGCTGCAACTCACCCAAGTATTTGGGGTAAAAATATTCCTGTAGAAGGGGGAAAAAAGCAAAGATTTATTGAATAATATTTGTTTCCATTGTCATACTATTTAAGAGCTGCTGTTACATTAGTGGTCTTGTATGGCAGTTGTTTAACAAGTTCTAAACAAACATCCTAATTTCTTTATATTCAGAACCAGAAGCAGCACAGTATCATACATACATGTCATTTGAGAGGGAAAGAAACATTAGCTCCAGTCTCAAGGTATTTTTTGATCCAGCTGCCCTGGTCAGTGGCAGTGACTGAGCATGAAATCACTTACACACCAAGGGAGGTAAAGGTGCTGCTGATGCCATGAGACAGGGGAAGGACAGGGAATCCAGGGGCAAAAGAGGATTATTCAGTCACCCAGTGCCTTCTCGGAAGCTCTATGCTGATGGAGAACATGGCCAGCACAGTAACACCACAGCTACTAAAATGAAAGGGTACCTTTTGCTCTTACAATAAGCACCCTACAAGTCTAATACCATCCACTGTTGTACCACCCACTCCATTGTAGAGATGGTCTGTTCAAAAAGTGGAATAATGACAATTTGCAGCTGAGGGGAAAACTGACATTCATTAATCTAAAACCAGACTGCAAAAGGCGTTCCCACTTCTCTCATGGTACATGGTCATGTGTTACTGTTTCCTGCTTTGCATCAACAAAGTCCATCCATACAACAAGAGCAGCTGTTTGCTGATGTGATGTGGATCTAACCTTGCATGTTAGAAAAACCTTCAGCCTGGTGAGTCCCCATTCCCTGTTTTTTGTTTTTGTTTGAATATTTAGTTTTGGAAAAGACAAGTCAAAAAAATGCAGTCAAAATAAAAATAAATCCAAGCAGCCTAAGTATTCAGATGAATGCCCAGTTGTGCTATTAACCACAAGCTGAACTTCAGCCAGCACTCGAGAAGAAAAAGATAATGGCATGTAATCAAATATTCCAAACAATTCTTTCGTTATTTCCCCTTTTTCAATATGCTTCACAAGAATGTGCAGATGTGTTTAACCACCAACAGGATAATCCAGATTCTGGCAAGAACAATAAATGGGAGCTTTCATATTCATGGCCATCAGCCTAATTGCTCCAAGTCAGTGGTGGCAAAGGCATAAAACTTCATTTTCTCCTTGACCTCTGATGAATGAGTTGAGTGCAAGAGAAGTGGTACAGAGTTTACTTTTGTACAAATAACCTTCTAAATGCAAACTGATTGTGTATTGATTCAATGTCAGTTGAACAGTGGATGAGTCAAACTTCAAGACACTGCGCCACGACAAGCTTCATTTCACAAGGTACATAACCAAGGTAAGTGATTTAAACAGGAGGCTACTAGTAGAAATTTAACCCTTCTTTACCTGTCTTCCTCATTAGCTTATGTTACACAAAAGTACTTGCTGATCAGTAGCACTTCTTCAGGTTTGCAGGACCTGCTGATACTACCATTCTAAAAGAAAGCAATGTGACAGGTTCTAACACTACTCATTGTTGTATGATTAACTTTTCATATGTCTCTGTAATCAGGTTTTTTCACAACAGGCTTTTGGAAATAAAGTAACAATATATTTCCATTCAGCCAAAACATTAACCAAGAATGAATGATGAATGATCTCACACCTTAGGAAAAGGAACTTGCTCAAACTGAAAGTAGCAGTTCTTTTCCAAAAAACATCAACAAGTTCTCTCAGTCAAAATTCAAGCTTTGCCTAACCTGCACAGATATGCATTATTTCTTGTGTAAGCCTCAGCTCCAAAATATCTTTTCAGTCTTGTGTATTGTACTAAGCCTTAACAACCCATGGATGTCAAGGAAGATGAAGATCCTACACAGGGGCAAGTCCCTGTTAAAAGTGTGAGACTCATCTTCTCTCGACCAGAAGTGTTAATTGTATTTTCAGCATCCAACAAAAATGCCATGAGAAATGCTTTGAGGCTTTCTAAGAAAGACTTGGCAAAGATTCCCTGTTACTATTTTGCTGATTTCTCAACTAGCCACCTTCAATTTCAGGCTCACCAAATATTTCCCCATCCAGAAATCACACACTATTCACAGAATCAAAATGCAAGAAGTTATTTAACTGCTACCACCAGGGGTGGCAAAAATAACCAAATAACCAGAGAATTACGTAAGTGTTAAATTTTCATCTTGGACTCTGGTAAAAACAGTCAATGTTTAAATGTTGTCAGCCTTTCTCCTTTGGATTTGCTTTCCTAATTAGTGCTGGAAATAAAAGCAGGAGCAATGGGCTTTTAAAATAAAAAGCTAAAACAAATACAAATTGGACATAAACATCCTCTGGATAGGCTCCTGTACAGACACTGACCTCACCAAGCTCTGTAACCCATCTGTCCAGCAGTAACATCCCAAAGCAGGCAAGAGAAAGACAATACCTTGCAGAAGCACCAACCTCTGTGAGAGACCAACCAACACAAATGTAGTTTCAACAATTCCAACCTCTAGGACCACTTCTACCAAGAAAACCTTCATGTATTTCCACCCCTCTTCTTTGTGACCCAACACACCTTCTGTCTTACTGGTTCTCATGTTTCAAACAGTATGTCTGGGACACCAGAAGCTGTGATAGTCAAGGGCCTGGCAGCAGGACATCAGCAGCCTGTGGTGTCCCAGGAACATGAGTCGTTCTTTTGTAAACTCCATCTTTTATCTGCTGCCACTACAGCTCAAACATGTAGCAGGAGCCACACACCAGAGCTGTCACCCAACCATGAATTCCACATCATAAGCCATCCCAAGTGCAGCTCAGCAGAGATCTCAGGTAAAGAGGGAGAAATAGGAGAGATGGTGAAGTGCCCAATATCTGCAAGTCTCCACCCTTTCACTGAGGTGGAAAGCACAGCATGAGGCCAGTCTCTCCAGGCAGTCCTGGCTTGCTTATTTCAGCTCAGTTCAAGAGACCTTTCCCTTGCTGTCCAGGAGACAGTTTTAACAGAAAAGATTTAAGCTCTGCAATCTCCACCCCTTACGCACGAACACATGTAGATACCAGAAGCAAGCTGTCTGATGCATTAAATTATCAGCTTCCACAGCAGTATTGCAAGACCTAAGAATGCATGCCTTTACCAAGTATAGAATAACACCAAACATCTTTCAGGGGGCTAAGATGTTCCTCTCCCACCTACAGCCAGAGCTTACTACTATCCTGATAAAACAGTCACTACAACATTTGGCCTGGATATCTAAAATGGAAAGAGAGCAGAATTTTAAAAGTGTCCTCAAAAAAAACCTAACCCAAGCAACCAACCTCTCAAACTCCCAGGTCATTCATTTTTGTATTTGTTTTTTTCCTTTCAAATGTTGAGAACAGTTTCTTTTGGACCATCCCCACAACACCCTGCATTGAAACAACTGAAGAGAACAGAATATGAAGGCAAGAATTCATAGCATGGCTGTGGAGTTGAAGGGGCAGAATTACCTACATCAGCTTCCCTGCCAAAGGAAACCTACATTGTGACTGGGGTCACCATCTATTTTCAACTCTATGACCAAACCCCTGGTGGTAAAATCCAGAAGTTAGTAAGATTATATGGGGTACACATTAGCCCTGCTGCATTTTTATAGAAGATGGAAAAACACCAAATCAGGACAGGCGCTAACATGAGTCACTGTGTAAAAATAGCCCTTCTGAAAACATAACAATGACCCTGTCGACACCAGGAAAATGTTCTCACTGTTGCTTTAAAGTAATTGGCAACACTGGAGACCTCAGACAAAAAGGCCTGCCTACTGCTTCTGTTTGTTTTGAGTACTAGGTCAGGCAAGACTGCTCAGCACAGAATCTAACCAAAATCATGTTTCAGCTCTGGAGGCAGCAGATAGAAGATGTACTTTACAGGATGACTGCTCACATCCCTGGACTTCTGGCTCTTGGTGGCACTGCTTGGGCAAGAGGGTGGACCCAAAGGCTCCAGATGTGCCTGCCAATGTCAACCACCTTGTGATCCTGTGATTCTATGACTGCAGCAGCACTAACATTGGAGCATCTCACTGACTTGTGTTATCAACAGTGATTTCTAAAAAACACTTTCTTAGTTACTTAGTTACGTCTTAGAGAGTAGCAACAACTCCCACGTTATGCCCTTTTCTCATTTCCATACAATGACTCTCCCTTTTCCTCTTTCCTTCAGGACTGAATGTTTGTCTTGGGCATGGCCAGACCTCATTTATAAATGTATTTCATGTTTCCACAATGTGGGCCTGCATTATCGTTGCAAAGAAATGACTGCTACCAATCATAATGGGCTATAACTTAGTGTTTGGCAGTTGTTCAACTGTTTCAACTTGAGAATGCAAATCTCACTAATGCTCCAGAGCTCTCTCCATTTTATAAAACTCGACCTTAGACTTTTGATGCACAGCAAATCTCATGCTGTGTGATTGGGCCCTTCCTGCCATATAATGGAATTAAGGAGTTCTGCAATTTGGAATTTTAAATATGTAGAACATATAGTTATACAAGTTATGCTCAAATGTTGCTTGCACAAGCCTTCCTTCTCATTGTGAGGAACCCATCACTCAGTCAGGTTAGTTTGCTTCCAATTTCACTTTGTGGCGATCTGTGTTTTACATGCAAAGAGCAAACAGAACTTCTCTCCATAACATGTGAGGCTTTAGAGTAGCAAGCAGGTCATGTTACAGTCCAAAAGAAGACTCCAACTCTCACCTCCTACCACCCAAATTACAGCTGCCTGGAGTAGCTTTTAGATTTTGTGTCCATTTCCCAAGTATCCCCTTCATCCTGTTCAGCTATTCTGGTGTACAAAGACTGTGACTGCCCCTTGCACCAAATTGTTGAACCTTCTAAACAATAAGCATTCAAAACCATACTCTCTGGCATCACCCCTTCCATAAAGACTAGGTATCTCTGCAGAATCCTCAGGCCTGGAAATAAACCTCATCTACTGCCATAGCTTCCCTTGCCCTTTTCTGAGGAGCAAGACTATTTCCCAGTAGCCTACTGAGGTGCCACTTCAGCAAAGGTGTTGCTCTGCAATAAGGAAAAACTCAGAGATGATTAGAATGCACAATTACGGAGAGAAAACAGTAATGAAAGGAAAGAAAAGAAGAAAAAAAGTTACAGTATGTCATAGATGTTTTAGATTTTGTGAAGATGCAGGGGGCAGAGAGAGGTAATTTCTATAGATGGCCTGAGGCAGGGTTTGATTAGACAGTCATGGTGTGGAATGGATGTAACCGGTGCCAAATACTCTAACAAAAATCATGTGCAGACTGATCCCAGTAAGTTGGTTGCATGTGCTTTTAAATTATTCTGACTGCAATCCAATCACAAATATCTTGAGGTTTCCTCCACTGCTTTAGGACTGATCTCTCTTACAGGTTCTGTGGCATTGTATCCACTGAAGTTTTTTCCCCTTCTTATAATCAATGATATTGGGTTTTAGGGTTTTGCTTATCTGCAGAGGTTACAACTCATACTAATAGCATTTAGCCACTTTTAGGCATTGCTGGATTTGGTCTCAGAGGGGACAGGCGAGCAAGGAAGAGCGAACTGACATCTGAGATGACATCAGGCCCTTGTGACACAATCTGATCTCATAATTTCCTGTTCACTATTTTAATAACTAAGTAACTTTTGCTTTTCTGTTCCTGTCCTAAATATTTTATGGAATTGAACTAGAACTCCCTGTTCAAGGAACTAGCCAGATATGGTAGCTCTCCAGATGCACATGATTCTGTACAGTGCAAGCATGACCCATTCTCCTTTTATCTCTTCATTTATGTACCCTTTTGTCCTTGCAGGTGTGCAGCATGAAGGCAACACCAACACTTGCTCCCCTCCCTGGGTATCCTCCTTATTTTCCATCTTTGCTCTTCCTCTAGGTTCCACTGCTGATGCTCAGAGGAACAGGGACAAAACCATCAACGAGGAAATTTCCCCACAGATGTGCATGTGCAGAGAGCTTATAGGACAGCAGGTCATAAAAAAACCATGATGAAAGCAGAGATACAGTAGGGAGACCTGCTGAAAAACTTCAATCAGATTCTCCAAGGCTTGGTTGTTCATTCATTTCTTTGGCAGCCTGAGCTGTGACAACCATTTCTGCTTCTTCCCCAGCATCTGGCCTTCCCATCCTAACCCCGGGCTGTCCTTTCCACTGTGTCAGGTGAAGCTGCTTGGGGAACTGGGTTGGGGAACTGATCCAGCTGCAAAATCACTGTTTTTCTCTGCAGACTACTTTTCTTTAGGTCAGTTACTTAAACTGGTCCCTACAGTTGCCCAAGTTGTTGTGCAAGGGAGGGTGAAGAGGACAGACATTTGCTTACCTCTACTAGACCAGCTGAGCTTCCCAATGTGAAACCAAAGCCTGAAAAGTAACGTGAGGGGAGAAGTAAACCGTGCTATGTTCCTTCTCAGTTTCTTCCAAATCTATGATGGTGGTTCCATCCTTGTTCTTTATACTTACTGCAAAGTGACTGCTTGTACTTCATTAGGCTCACTCAGAGTTTGAAGCACACATGAACCACAACTGCGAGTTTATACAGATTCAATGTTTCTCTTACCTGATTCTTATGCAGCTGCACTAACAAACTGTATTAATTCCCAGTCGGCTGCTCCTTTTTTATTTTAAAAAGCAAATTAAATGAGCTTATGACCACGGAACTGTTTTCTTCATTTTTAATTGGCTTCTTTCCCCTCTCATGTATTTATTAAAACCTATTGTATTGTTCTAAAAAAAAAATTGACTTTCCCTAACTTTATCTGCTTTTTCCATTATTGTCCTTGACCTAAACGTGTATAATTCCCCCTGCTTTCATCTGTCATTCTTAGCAGCATTCTTTTTCCATCCTATCTCAAAATAGACCCTCAGTGTAACATTAACCATTTTTGTCTTGTCTTGTTCTTTCCCTCCTGCTGCACAGGAGGTTTAGTATGTAGCACTTTGTGATGTAGCGTATCACTGTTTTCAGGTCTACTCTAAATTTCTGAGCTACACTCACATGAATGGTAGCAGATAAAGATCAGGTAAGTATGAGTCCAGTACAGCTGATGTAGCTGTGTCTGCTTCCACCAACAGAAAACTTTGCTTATTCTTCTCAGTAACTTTTGATAAACCAGCATTTAGCCAATAAATGTATAACCTGCCTTCTCAGGCAGGCAGGAGTATTTTTGTCACCCTTCTGCTACTGCACAGCACCACCACAAACAAACTGTGTGTCTGTACCACAAAGAAGACAGATCCATGGTCCATGGTCCCAATCCTTCTGCCTTCCAAATCAGTTAGACCCACTGGATTTTGGTACAAAGCTCCTCTTGTCCTTTATAAACAACTACAAGGAGAAGGAAGAAAGGGAGGAAAGAATACCTGGTGGACACTCAGACCTCATCTTGGCCAAATTGGGATGCCACTGTGGCATACACCTGGCACTCAAATTTTTCCACTTCCTTCTTCTCTCCTTTAAGTCATTGCTGGAAAAAAGTCTAAATCTCTCCATATTTTCCTTCTCAAAATCTGCTAAGCAGATACCACCGTGCCTGGTAATACATTCTTCTGTGTACTGAGTCCAAGCAGGTTAAAACATCAGCACTGAGTTTTCCAGAAACTCTTCCTCTCTCTCTGCACCAACAAGAGGAGATAAAGAAATTTACACCAGCTACAAATCTAGCCCTTTATCTGTGCTCTGCCAAAATGTCAAAACAAATCAGTATATTGAGAAGAACTGTCACAGCAAATAAAACCCGATTTTTGCCTGGATCTAGAAAGGAATATTCTATACAGGGATGATGACATCTGTATCTAAAGATGATATCAGTATTTTTCATGTCTAGACTACACAACATTCACTAAATTACTCAAAGAAACATTACACTGCTTAACTCTCCCAGTAACTCCTCTCCTCTCCTCCTCCTACATGCCTTCATACTTTTCTGATTAGTATTTACAAATGTTTATCTACCTTGTTATTCTTAGAAATAAGACCTAAATATTGTCTGACAAATACTTTTCCTAAAATCAGAGTAAAGTTTGGATGACCCTAGTCCATGCATACAGCTCATCTGAGTTATCATGACCATGTCATGTCACAGAATACATAAAGAAGTAAAACCAAGTGAGCCACCAACACTGTGAAAACCAACCAAACTGACAATTATCAGACTCTATACATTGCTTCATCTGAATTTCAGCTTCTCAATAAACCCAGCTTAGCAGAAGGAATGCTGAGATTACTGGATGTTTTGTTAGGATCAGTAATTTTCAAGATAGGATTGCAATAAGTTCCAAAAAGCCTGGTCTGGTGTCACTGCTGCACTTGTCGTGAGTGACAGAGTGGACTAGATATCTCTTTAGTCCCAAGTTACCCTGTGATATTCTGCCAGTGTTTTGTGTATCTGAGAGCCACAGGTTTTAATAGTACTTTGGATCCAAGACCCTGAAAAAACAGGAGAACTTTTCATGTGACTGCCTATGAATCAGATGTCCGTTCTGCACGCACATGAAAACCAGCTGGCTTTCCACAGTAATCTACTGAGGACCAAATCCATGAACAGTAAATACAGGTGGCCAGGCCTACATCAGCGTTTCTGGTGTGACTAACACCTTTCAGTGCATTCAGCATGGCAATTTCTATGGTGAGCTGCAGTAATTCTTGTGCAGTAACAACAGCTAGCAAGATGTGCAGGGACAGATGCTGTACTGATTAACTATGGTACCAAATGATAAGACGCTGCATTCAAACACCTTCCCTATGCTCAGCCTTTCAAAACAGGAAAAATCCTTGCACAAGGACACCTTTTAGCTGTATTTTTTCTTTAGTTTTCAAGAATGACAGGAGATACACTCCCATCTGCCCTTTGTTTTACATGCTTAGATGACCAGATTTTTAGAACAGGTCAAGCAAATTCCAGAGTAGTTTATCAGTCACTTAACAAGCTGTAATATCTTGACTGCATACCAGCGTCAAATATTTCTGCAGTACTGCTTTTTATAAGGCTTCATCAACATTTTAAGTAAGATAACATTCTTATCTCTGCATCCAAGATATTTTGCAACTTCGTCCCATCTATCACACCTAGCATATCTTTTTAATAGATCACGTTTAGAAACAGTCCTCATACCTCCCATGAATATGTTTTTCATCCTTCTTTTTTTCTCCTCCCATATTATCTTTTAATTTTTCTGTTTGGCACCTCTAGTATAAATGAAATTATAAAACAGGAACCATCCCAGAATTCTGCAGTAATATTTAAGGATGTTATAATCACCTTCATGAAAAAAGCAGGCTGCAAGACTCATTAACCCCAGCACATACTTGTTTTTACCATGTATAGTCATACAAATGGCATAGACTGGGTTTTGTTATGCCTCCTAAAAAAAAATCCAATCTAAAAATGTTTCAATTGATCTTCCTTCCTCCAGTCTGAGCGAGCTGATATTTATATTTTCCGTAACATAAAAGACAAAAGCTGCACTGGCCTGAAAATGAATGGCTATTTAGATCCACCTAATACACTGTTCTTAGGAGTTGATGTAACTGCACATGTGGAAACACCCGCATTCAGGTTTCACTGCATCTTCTGCTGACTGCCTGCAGATGTTGCTTTGGAAAACTGATCACTGAAACAATGGAAGGCACAGAAAAAGGGTGCTCTGACACAGATATGTGACATTTCATTTCTATTTGCTGGTCTGTCTAGGAAATAGGTATTTTTCTGTAAAATGTTATTCTTGGCTAGATGTTGTCATTATCTGCAATAGGTTTACCTGGGAAGCTCATGCAAGCTATGATACAGCCTTGCTGCATCTTACCTCAGCTTCTGGAGCTGGTTGATTGAATTGATAATGAAATTTCCTATCACATCTTTAGGTCATAGGTCTTTAGACCCTGAAATTCTCTTCACATAACCAAAAAGATACTTAGGAATGGCAAGGTTTGTAAGGAAGACTCACACATTTCATTAGTATTTAATGTGGAGGAAAAGCGAAGAGGGACAACATTTTTGGTCTCACAACACAAGTCTGTCTTTAGGTTGAACAGAGAAGCCATTAACTAACCTCAAACTAACCTTTAGTTGTCAAGGCTGCAAGAAAACTTCTCCCATGGGACAGTAAACAGCCAAATGCCTACACTGACGCTCATCCGTGCTTGAAGCATAAACCCTGAAGATGCAACAGCACAGACGAGAAATGTGTCCCCCATGGCTTGCCTGCACAGGGCAAAAAAGGCTGTAGCTGTTTCTTTCTGCTACAACCTAAGTAGTTAATCCCTGCGACCAGATTCAGCAGGCAGATGCAAAAATTTCAGCCTTCCTAAACTACAAGGAGTTGTATTCTGTCAACAGCAATCTGTACACTTCCCTGGTCAATAAAAACTCACTTTACCAACATGGCTCAGCTGCAGCCTGACAATACACTGAAGCATGACCACAATTACTGTAATTCTTCAAACTGCTTGTTGTTGTCTGCAACAGCTTCCTTCTGTCAGTCACCAGGACTGGATGTACAACACAGCATCAGTGAAATGACAGCACAGTAACTCCCTACTGTTTAAGAAACACTTCCGTTGTGTATTAATGCCCTATCCATCAAATTCACAGATACTGCCACAGGAGTAGTCACCCATGTCTTACAAAGCACTGAAGGCTTCCCATGTAGAGTAGTAACAGCCCACATACATGACCTCTGCCACCAGGCATAGGAAAACTGCGACTGAACAGCAGCTGCTGCCTTCACATCACATACTGATTGCAAAATGGATAGGAATAGCCATAAATCCTCCTGATACATGGTGGCACACTTGCTTCTCAATCCAGTTGAAGCAAAGTAATGGCAAGGAGTAGAACGTACTGCACGTAACAAGAAGCTTCACAGCTCTTGGGAGGTTTGTGTCTCAAAAAAGGTAGGATCTTATGTCACTGAAGACTTCAGAGTCCTGGTGTAGAAGGGCATTTAAAATAAGCAATGGGGAACAGACCCTAGAAGCCCATCTAGCCTTTTTTCAGTGGTTTTAAGAATTGAGTGAAACCAAGCAGCAATAATGAAGGAAATGCACCAAAAAAATCAAAATCATTTGCAATGACAGAAAGTTGGCATTGTCCTACAAAACGTGCTTAAATGGCATGACTGTATCTTTAAGAATTTATATATACATGAAAAGATTTTAAACCAAAATGATTTAGCTATTGCAATTACAGTAGAACTGTGTATTTTTTCCAATTCACAAAATTACCAAATATTGTTAAAAACATATTTACACAGTGCACCACCCTCCAAACTGATCTATCAATGCATAGCCTTCAGCTAGTTTCTTGGCTAGAAGCCAGTTAATAAAACTAGTGACCTCAGATCACCTTTGTTCCAGAATGCCACAAAATCACACTTATCATAGTTTTCCTGCTTCTGCTGCTATGTGGTGAATATTTCTACTGAGCTTAAAGTTGTATTACTCAACATGAATACGGAAATAGTTGTGCCAGCCACGCTCAACACATTACACTTATCCATATGCTTAAGTAGCTCAGTTTTTGCACAACAAAGCAAACACTGCTGCATGCAGATGTGACTACACATACACATAAAAGGTGTAACATTAAACACAGCCTGGGCAAGTGCTCCATATTAATATTTAAAATAAAGATTGTCAAAAATCCATCACAATGTTTTTGCTGTACTTACTACTGCCTTGTGACAAGCTACTGCACTGTATATCCAGTGCTCAGACTGCTAATGAAGCACACACACATGTCAAGACTTGTCTGACTGAAGCATAAAACATCTCCGCACTTGAGTCCCTCCCTTGCCTGTGGTTTGTGTGTCTCTGTGTACAAACACACACACACACATGTTCTCTCTCCCTCTGTCCTATCTTCTCCCCAGAGCATCATACCATTAACAGGAACACACTGTGCAGTATTACACTTCGGTCTGAGCACCAAGAAAATTCACTTCCCACTGCTAAATCAATTCCAGATATTCTTTGCAATGAGAACAGCCTATCCAAAACAGTGTTGAGAGGAGGTGTAATGACTGGAAGAGTAAGCCAAGCTTAGTAAAGCTTCCACGTGCTGCTCAAAGTGAGAAGACTGATGTGGTAAGGCTGGAAAAGACAGCTCTGTGTGCAGTGTGCATTCTGTAACTATGTGAATCCACGCTTAGTGTTAGAAGTGCCTCAGTACCACATTCCCATACACGTGCTGTCCTGCTGTTGTAGTGACAGGTCCTGAAAATACTGATTCCAAGATGCTGACCAAGCTGAATATGGCCCAAAGGGATTTAAGAGTGGTTAGGACATACTTCTTCTGAGGAAGCCCTGTTGTGACATATGCCGCAACATTAAGGGGATTTTAAATACAGCTGGGATGGGAAGCTGAAGTAAAGAGGAGGGATGGTAGTATGTCCAGACAGAGAAGCCTTATCATTATGTCACACTGGTGGACAGGGCCCTTCCACTCTCCAGAGTCAGTCCTGCCAGCTGTGCCAGGCCGGGCTGCCCACCCAGACCACGCTCACCTGAGGCGCTCCCAACGGGACAGCCCTAACACCGCCCTTGCGCAGGCTGAGCATTACTGTGTCTTCCTAATTGCCTTCCATTCACCTAATGGTCCTGGGTCCTCCTCCCGACGGCTTCCCAGGCTGTGCCGGCAGCTGGCACTCAGCCGCGGATGGACAGAGGGTGGGCGTGAGCGCGGACAACCAACCCAAATTCTTCGCGGCAGCTCTGCGCCCTTACCGTCTCCGGGTCGTTCTCAAAGACCTCCCGGGCCTCCTCCTTGTTGCAGTGCTCCTCCACGCACTCCCTCTCCAGGTGCCCTTGCTTAGTCTCCTCGAAGATGTGGTTGGCTCTCCGCTGTCTGTGCCGCAGGAACTGGGCAGCCTCCGAAGCGCGCAGCAGCACGGCTGGGCAGCCGAGCGCCGGGGCGGCGCGGGGGAGGCGAGCAGGAGGACGCGGAGGAGGAGAGGAGGAGGAGGAAGGCGCAGCGGTGAATAACCGAGCCCGCCTGGCNAGCCCAAAGGGATTTAAGAGTGGTTAGGACATACTTCTTCTGAGGAAGCCCTGTTGTGACATATGCCGCAACATTAAGGGGATTTTAAATACAGCTGGGATGGGAAGCTGAAGTAAAGAGGAGGGATGGTAGTATGTCCAGACAGAGAAGCCTTATCATTATGTCACACTGGTGGACAGGGCCCTTCCACTCTCCAGAGTCAGTCCTGCCAGCTGTGCCAGGCCGGGCTGCCCACCCAGACCACGCTCACCTGAGGCGCTCCCAACGGGACAGCCCTAACACCGCCCTTGCGCAGGCTGAGCATTACTGTGTCTTCCTAATTGCCTTCCATTCACCTAATGGTCCTGGGTCCTCCTCCCGACGGCTTCCCAGGCTGTGCCGGCAGCTGGCACTCAGCCGCGGATGGACAGAGGGTGGGCGTGAGCGCGGACAACCAACCCAAATTCTTCGCGGCAGCTCTGCGCCCTTACCGTCTCCGGGTCGTTCTCAAAGACCTCCCGGGCCTCCTCCTTGTTGCAGTGCTCCTCCACGCACTCCCTCTCCAGGTGCCCTTGCTTAGTCTCCTCGAAGATGTGGTTGGCTCTCCGCTGTCTGTGCCGCAGGAACTGGGCAGCCTCCGAAGCGCGCAGCAGCACGGCTGGGCAGCCGAGCGCCGGGGCGGCGCGGGGGAGGCGAGCAGGAGGACGCGGAGGAGGAGAGGAGGAGGAGGAAGGCGCAGCGGTGAATAACCGAGCCCGCCTGGCCGCCCCGAACCCGCCGGTCCCCCGCCCCGCACACGACCCTCGCTCCGGTGGGCACCGAGCGTTCTCCCTGCCCGGCACTCCGCCCGTGGGTCGCCGCGGCCCCGGCGC
>VWZD01001299.1:0-28965 GCA_013396695.1 Sakesphorus luctuosus | reverse complement strand
CGCCCTCCCTCCCGCAGCCGCGAAGCTGCGCACCCCCCCCGCATCCCACCCCTGCCCCAGCGGCGCACCCCGCACTCGCACGCACAAAGGCGGCGGGGGATGCTCGGCGGCGTCTGCGGCAGAGACGGGCCCCCCGCGGTACTCACTCTGCGAGGTGTCCGCCGCCAGCAGGACGAGCAGCAGGGCGGCCCCGAGGGGCGCCGCGGGATGCGGGGGGCGGGCGGAGGCTGCGCCCTCACCTCCAGGCGCGTCTCTTTAATAGCTCCGGGGCTTATCATTGGGCAGGGAGAAGCTGGCACCAAACCCAACCCAGTCCTGCTGTAAATTAGAAACTTGGGTTCTCCCCACACCAACGCCAGTTTTCTCTGGAAAGACTTGCAGTTTATTTCAGTATTTTAGGACAACCTTCTCAGGAAAGAGATTAATGTGATTTATACCAGTATATTGCAAGCCATCCTTTACTGTCCCTTGTCCATCTGTACTTACACAGGACATGTCCAATGTGGAAACCCTGTTAGCTGTAACTCAGCTTGGAGCTGCACTTAGGCTGCCTGCTGTCACCGTTTTGAAGCCATCCCTTTTATCTGTACTGCCCTGCAGAAGGGTCAATGTGACAGATGAGTAACACCAAATCTATACATTCTTCAAGAAAACTTTAGTGGCATAAGCTGTTTGCAAAGAAGAACTTGTCTAGTTTAATTTTATTATTTAGATAAATCTAATACAGACTTTGTGTCTCCACAAGTTACTGCATATATAATAAATGTAAACGAGGTATTTATATCATATGTAGTTGAAGTAACATGCATGAAAACATAAGACCCAGACTACTTGTTCAAAGCAACCATCCCTAGGCTGGTATCTTCTGTCTGATAATGGCCAATAGTAGACATATAAGTAAGAGGTATAAAAGCATATAAACCACCATGGAGTGGTCTTTTCTTTGTGTTTTCAGCTCCAGAAGTACAGAGAAAGAGCTCTCAGCATGCCCACTGCTACACTAACAGCCACAAATATACCTCTCGTCTACCTATTGTCAAAGAGCTTTTCGATCTGTTGGTACTCCTGGTCTCCAGGAGTGGCAGGAAGGTTCCAAATGTGCACAAATGCTAGATAGGAATTTTTTTCTCACCACTTTTAAGTCCAGTGCTTAATAATTCTACAGGGTACTTGAATTTTTATCATCTAACAAATAGTGAATGAATGATTGTGCCCTATTTGTTTTCACCATACCATTTTATAGACCTCTCTCATATGATTTCAGGACCATCACTTTTCCTGAGCTATAGAGCTTTGTTTCCAAATCCCTCTGAGCCAGCATTGCTCAAAGAAGCAGTCCCACCAGTCCCCATGGCTTTTTCCTGTCCTTTGGCCACATTGTCTCCTTGTGCTAGAATGCAGCAAACCCAATCAGAGTAACCCAACAAAAATTATTAATTTTATTTCAGGTCAGTTCCTCCACTGAGTTGCTGCACAAACACCAAAAGGGAGAGACTTTTAGAGGTGACAGTGAGTGTAGGCAAAGGAGCCCAATTTCAGCAGTAGAGTTGGCTGAAATGGCATGTGAAGCTACAGCTGCAAGCAGAGGTTTTCTAAGACTCACTGCCACTTTCCTCTCTCCATCATGCGTCCTGCTGCCCACAACCAGAGATGTGGCTTGGCTGTTTCAGCTCAGTCACCTGGCAGGAAACTTCTCCCATTTTTTAGTGTGAGTGTGTGTTTTCTACCAGGTTACTGTGCTGAACCAGCTCAGTAACAATATGAAGAAGTGTGAGGTGGCATTGCAGCAATACATCCATAGTCTGCTCTGGGATTGCTGCCTGGGCCCCTCGAACAGAAACTATTCCTGATCTTTGTTTTCAGCCTGCTCTGCATCTTTTCTGTTTATGCTTCTTTTCAGATAAAGTGAACAAAACTACATTCAATATTCAAAACGTGGTTTTACAGCAGTATTGTCCTGCTTCTTTCTTATTTCTGTTTTCTTCTTACTATTTCCAAACATTGCCAGGGTTCCATTTTACTTCCTGACCTATTCTTTTCAAAGAGCCATGAGCAAGAGGTCTGAGACCTTTCTCTTGAGTGGAGTTGCTGTTTTATCAATGAACACAGAAGGTAAGGATTGTCTTTCAGGGGTGCATCAGTTTGTATGTCTGTAAATTAAATTTCATTTGTCATTTATTATCCTGTCAAATTAGAAGTGCTATCAAGCAATACAGCCAAGATAATTGAACAGCTTCATGCTACCAAAACAGGTTGTTCCACTTTTCTTTCCCTCCATGTTTCCATCTTTTCTCTGAATGCACAATCTCTGTATGCCTTCATGTCTTGATGTGACCTCTCAGCAAGTCAATTCAACTCACTAAGACAAGATGAAAGTATTTCTTTTTTTTCCTAAATGTCTTCTGAAACTCTCAATGAACAGTTTAAGATTTGTCTGTTCAGATGAATTTTGTATTATTTGCCAACTGACCTCATAGCATTAAACTTCTCCATAAAATTTCTGAAGATGTTGAACAGCAGAGATTTTTGTGGGTTCTGGAAACTACATTATATTGTGTAATCTAATGATGAGTTTTCTTTCTTTTAGAAGATTTTTATATCCATTTATGTTTATCCCGTATGATCACACTTTGAGAGCACATGGTAGAAGACCAGCTCAAAAGTTTTTTTAAAATCCAGGTATATAATCTTATCAGAAGCATCCTTATCTAAATAAATATCACTTGTTGAACTTCAGATGAGTTTGCAACACATAACAGCCTTCTCTTGGTACGTAATGCTGATTCTTCTCCAACATACCACTCAGTTTACCAATTTTGTTCTTTATTATATTTTCCAGTAAGTTTTTTTGGCATAGACATCAAACACTGATTTCAGTGAGCTCAGAAGTCCTTTCAATAGCCATGTTTTCCACCTTCCATTCTTCTGGCATGGTAGTATATAAGGCAGATTTAAGCAATGAGTTGCATAAAGCAACAGTTTAATTTTCTCCAGAATTCATGGGTTTATACCATCTTATCTCAGCTTTCCTCTTTGAGGTCTTAGGAAACATGAAAAACAGGATAGAAAAATAATGCAGAAAATATTAGAACAAGGTTATAGGAAATGCTTGTACTCTCAGCATGTCCCATTTTTGGTTCTCTTTTGATTTTAGAGTAATCTAGGCACAGAGATTTCCAGATGTAAATCTGAACCTGTACTATTTGTTTCTGTTAATTTTAGACACTAACCAGAAATAGATACCAATTTTAACAAATTTTGAAAGAAGTGATCAAAAGTACCACTAGAATGTGTTTAGGGCCAAAAATCAAAGAATCACCGAATTGCACAGGACCACAGAATATGCTGAGTTGGAAGGGACTCACAGGGATCATTGAGTTCAATACTCAGTCCTGTACAGGACCACCCCCAGGAGTCACACCATGTGTCCAAGGGCATTGTCCAAACACTTACTGAACTCTGTCAGACTTGCTGCTGTGGCCACTGCCCTGGGGAGCCCGTTCCAGTGCCCAACCACCCTCTGGATGAAGAACCTTATTCTAGCATCCAAGCTATACCTCCCCTGACACAACTTGATGCCATTCCCTCAGATCCTGTCGGTGGTCACCACAGAGAAGAGATCAAGTGTCTGCCTCTCCTCTTCCCCTTCACAAGGGTTTCCAGGATGAAGAGACCAAGTGACCTCAGCAGCTCCTCATGCAGCTTCCCCTCAAGGCCCTTCACCATCTTTGTTGCCCTTCTTTGGACACACTCTAAGAGATGAATATCTTCCTTATATTGTGGCACCCCAAACTATATTCAAGGTGAGGTCACCCCAGTGCAGAGCAGAGCAGGACAATCCCCTCCCTTGACTGGCTGGTGATGCTGTGCTTGATGCCCCCCAGGACACAGTTGGCCCTCCTGGCTGCCAGGGCACTGCTGAATCATATCCAACTTGCCATCAACCATGACCCCCAGGTCCCTTTTCATGGCACTGCTTTCCACCATCTCATTCCCTAGTCTGTACATACATCCAGTGTTGCCCCAGCCCACATGCAGAATCTGGCATTCTCCCTTGTTGAACTTCATATGATTTGTAAGTTAACAGAACTGGAGTCACTTATTCCAAATTCTGATGAATGTTGATGGTTTTTTCTTCCCTACTTAATCCCAAACCAAAATCCAAGGTAGCTTTTGCCTTTCAGAGCAAACCAGTGTGTAGTATGCAACCAAGCTGCAGAGCTGCAGTGGAAGAAAGTTTAACTGAGCAAAGTTCCTTTAGGTTCCTGCAACTAATTACATTTGTAGGCACCAAATGATAGAATGAAACTATAATATTCTGAAAAGAGTATATATGCCTCACAATTTTAGAGCTGAAGAAGAAGGGCAATGAAGCCAGTGAAGGGTCTGGAACACAAGTCTTATGAGGAGTGGCTGAGTGAGCTGAGCTTGTTTAACCTGGAGAAAAGCAGGCTCAGTCAGGGACACTATCACTCTCTACAACTACCTAAACGGAGGTTGTAGAGAGGTGGAGATAGTCTATTCTCCCAGGTAACAAGTGACACACTGAGAGGAAATGCCCTCAAGTTGAGCCAGGGCAGGTTTAGATTGGATAGTGGGAAAAATTCCTTCATTGTAAGTGTGGTCCGGCATTGGAACTGGATGCCCAGGGAAGTGGTATAATCACCATTTTTGGAAGTGTTCAAGATGTGAACACTTGGGGATGTGGTTTAGTGGTGGACCTGCCGGTGCTGAGCTAACAGTTGGACTCTATGATCTTACAGGTTTTTTCCAACCTAAACAATTCTAGGATTTGGTATTGCTATGTGGAGAAGGGGAGAGGATTCCCAAGCATGCCTATCCTTCCTTCCATCAATCCTCCAGCCAGGGATACTGTGGAATGCATGGTTCTGGACTTCTGAAGGACTATCTTTTTCATGTAAAGTACATTTTTGACCTCAAAGAGAAATTGATTAGACATGTCCTATGACTTGTCCCACACTGTCAAAGTATCTCAGATTGTAGAGACAAGTTTCACATGCTCATTCCACATTCATTTCCTGTTATTTTTCCTTCAAAAGTGGTCCAAAGGGGCCATTCCTATTTTTTTCTTCTATTCTATGAATAGGGAGGAGTAAAAGGATGTGAGATTACATCAGAATATTTAAAAAATGAAATGATTGTGGAAGGCAGCTTAACCAGAAAATCCCTGTGCAAGTAAGTGAGCTGATTCTGTGATCCTTGACCTGAATGCACTACAGGCTGGGCATATGCCAAATATGCTCAGCACATTAAGATCTGGAACTTGCTGCTTAGTTGTGCGAACTATAATTCACAGCCTGATGCCAGGAAATAAACTGGAAGTTTCAAGGTCAGGAAGCTCTGAACTGTTGTCTTCCCCCTCTGTGCTTGTCTTGGTTCCAGGTGAATTGAATTTCCTTTCATTAGAGGTCAAAATGGTGAATGAAAATGGCTTTAGCCACCAGCAAAAGCAAATTTCTTATCTGGGCAGTGGCACTCCCTCTTCAGCAAGCAAGACAATGAGAAAAACCCTGGGCAGAACATGCCATTGTCATCTAGGTGTGAATTCTTAGACTAAATGGCACTACCTAAACCATCAGACCTCCTGTCAGAGCCTGCAAGACATCTCAGCTCCCTGTTCTTTAAGTACCTCTGCAGGCCATAGAAGGGTGGGGATGCGGTACCAGAGGGTCTGTTTTCTGTGCAATCTGAGTCACTGTGATGCAGTTAACACTGAGCACCTGGGAGCCAAGGAGCCCAGCAGGGCTGTTGTATTTGTCATGACAAGAAGGTGTTGTGGAGAAAGAGAAACTGGAAGAGGTCTTTCCATTACTGACTTCGGTTTTTACTTCTTACTCCCTTTGAAAAAAAAATCAGTTTGCTTTCTTCCATTTTGTGAAAGACTTCTGGATCCCTGGGATCCAAGCAATATATTGAGGGATTAGCTGCATTGTGGAGGAAGTCCATTTTCTTTCCCACGCACCTGCCTTTGTATATCTGTTATCCAGTTAAGGACATTTTATTAAGTTGTAATAGATTTCTTGCTTGGGGATAAAGCACCCAATTGGGCCATCACTAAATGCTTCTGTAGTATCTCCTTAGGTTGCCATTTGGCATTAAAATTCTGTGGAGTCTGAAAGATACCTTGATTTTCACACACATATGAGAAAGCAAAGAAGCTCACGCACTGGAACTGCTGTGGGGAGACAGATTATAAATAGCTTTAGGATGTTCCTGACAGGTAATTTACATCAAAAAAGCAGCACCATAAATATCCTACTGTCTTCACACATGCATGAATATTGAGTGTATGGAAGAATCACACAGAAATTACTGAAACAATGTCAATTTTAAGAGCTGAGGATTAGTAATGCTGCTTTACCCAAAGATCAAAGAGCTCCGGTAGTAGTGTGTGAAGCTTCCCCACATGGACCTAAATTACTGAGAAAAAGTATGGGTTCCCAAGCTAAGAATTTAAGATTTCTTCTTGTCGTCAGCAGAAACTGAACCCAGAGTGCAACAGAGGAACTTTTCATGGTACCAAAGAAATTCCTGCTGCTTGGGAAGCCCATGTGGTAGATCCATCTGGATCTTCTCCTGAAGTGCCACGGACACAGATGAGCTGGGGCTTTTTGCACAGCCGGCAGTGTTCTTTTTAAAAACATAAGAGCTTGAAATACATCAACTTCATGTAACATCTGGCTGTAAAGGGAATCAAAATAAATTAAAATTGTAAAGTGTTTGTACTAACATGAAGTGAGAGTTGAAAGGTAACAAAATCAAGATGCGAGTCTTCTAAGATTTCAAAGCACTCAGTGTAATGCTGGATAGTCACCCACCTCCACTGAAAGATGTTACTACTGCATGTGTGAAACCTTATTCAAAGATACAGATTGATTTAGAATGAAAGTGGTGATGTAAAAGGATGTCAGAAGGATGAAGAACTGCAAATAAAACAGTTTGAAGCCATGCTTTTGTTCAGGCGGTGTTCAGATTTCTGGATAAATGTGGCAAATTACTCTCCCCTCTTCCAAATATAAATCCTTCATGGAGCCACACAAACATGTGAAATTTCATCAAGAGGTCTCTAATAATGCTAATGGCACAAAATTCCTCTTACCTAGTATGTTCAAATTAAACATTTTCTAATAAAAGCAAACACAGGAAAGGTACTGTTATACTGCTTAGCTCTTTTGAGTGATCAGCATATATTGACTCAAGAAGAAAGGGTTAACTTTCAAGATTTGCTTGATTTTAATGAGGATGAAAGGAATGAGAAGAATAAGTAAATTTAGATTAGAGAGAGAAAAAAACTTGGATAAAAAATGGAGCTGAATGCGTGGAGGGAGCTGTAGAATAAAGATTATTCATCATTTACACATCATTTACTCAAAAAGAAATTTTATAAAAGACTCCCTAATTTGTATCTCTCTTCAATAAGGGATCCAAACTCCATTTTCTGGCAGTGATGCATTACACTGGAGGGCGAAGGAGAAAAGCTTCTCTTCCTACAGGTGCTAGTCATGCCCATGGCCCTATGCTGAACTTGATGGCCACAGGAAAAACCTTCACAAGGGACCAATTTCTCCTCAGGGCCAGAACTTCAGCTGCTGAATGCTCCTCCACAGCCAAGACAACTGAATCTTGCATTGAAGCATTGCACCAAATGGAAGGATCTGTTGGTCTGTCTTCTCTGATGTCCTCATCCCAGTGGAAATGTGCTTAATTAATACAAGGGGCGTCCCAGTGATGAAGAAATTAAGGTGACCTGCGCAATTGTCAGGAAATAGTCATGTCAGTGTTAGCAGATAGAGCCCAGCTCTGACTTATACTGAAGACAAGAGTTCAACAAGCCTGAATCCCAAACCAGACTCTGAATATGAATGAACTTGAGTGATGTAGGGGGGTTCATAAATGTTGCTAGTGGATGTGATTTGTGTTTTATTAGGCTAGTGGTATTTAATTATACTATGAGGTCATCATGGTTTCGATTCCTATGCATTCCACCTGGGCTTGTTTCCTATGCCATTTTTAGTTGCTTGAATAAAGCCTCAAATAAATATAAATAAATTCAAGGGTGACATGGGGAGAAGAACTTTGCAGCAAAACGGTAAGAACAAAAATAAGCCCATACAGTGTGTTACACCTTACAAAACCATACCAGGGCTAATAGAAATACTAAGTTGGCAACCGGACTTGCTGAGACATTATGTGAGTTGGAGCTGTCTCTCAAAGGCAGCAGAGAGGATACTGATACCCATTTGAAAGAGGCTGCTTAGAAGAAGAGGATGATTTTTTTTATTGTACTCGTTAACTCACAGCAATAAAACCCATAACTTAAAAATTGTTTTCAAATAAAAAAATTGGCTTATTGGAAATCAGCAGCTAAACTCCCAGCTTTATAACATGATGTAATGGAATGATGAGAGACAAAACAATAGTTTTCATGAGATGTAGCTCTTGCCAATGCTTTGAGCTCTTAGAGGGGACTCTACACTGAAGAAGTCTCCATGCATCAATCTGGGTTTGGAAGAAGATCTGTCACTGCTTAGCAGCTTCCCAACCCTGGTCCCTGGAGTGGCTGCTGGTGGTTGGGAAGAGTTGCCTGGTAACAACGAGCTGCAACCTTCTCATTTCCAGCTGTTAAACTGCATTGGAAAGAGCTGAATAATACCAGAATAGAAGCCTAGCTTATAAGTTGTCAGTTTTAATATAACAAAATAGGACTCATTTAATGGCATCTCTAAATTGCTTGGGAGATGAGTCTTTGCAGCAGAGCTCTAGCAGGTCCATGTTGCAAAATGAAAATAGGGCTTTCTGTAAGCTTTTCTTGATCAGCTCCTTGTTCCAACAAGGTTTGTCGGTGGGATGCTGTAATCTCTGAGGGGTGTGAAGGGTAGAGAAAATATAGTATCAAAAGGGATTATATGAGAGCAGGACAAGAAACAGACACAACCAAGAAAACAAGAAGTCTTTTGGGGGGTTTTTGTGTATGCAAATGTATGTATTAAAATACCAACATTTAATATTTGAATGGAAAATGTAATATCTGTTGTTCTGATTTCTCCATCCAAATGTAAATATGTGTATTTATCTGTTGTTGTTGATGATGATGGTGCTGCTGCTGCTGCTGCTGCTAATAATAATAATAATAATAAGTAGTAGTAGTAGTAGTAGTAAATACAGAGTCCTGTGTTTAATTCTAAACCAGAAAGTGTTCTGTTTGGTTTTTTTTTTCTGGATGGGAAATTATAACTGTCCAATTTGAGAGGGACTGAGTAGTGAATGGGGCTTGTTAATATCTTTGTGGGAGACAAATTAAAATGAGAGTCAGGCCAGAGCAGATGGTCATCCTACTGTAAGCCTGTCATCATTGAGGGAAGGAGTTTCCAGATGTCAAGTTGCTGAGCAGCCTGTGATGGACTGCCATGAAGTTTCCATCTCCAAAATCTGGAGGAAAGGAGAGCACCTGCAAAAACCCAAAGCAGCAGATCGAAGGCAGGTGTGAGGTACAGAGGATGGCTCCTGGTGGTTTTTGCTTTCAACCCTATCTCAACCCACAAGTTTTCTCACTTTTACCCTTCCAGTTCTCTCCCCCATCCCAGTGGGAGAGAGTGAGCAAGTGGCTGTGTGGGGGTGAGCTGCTGGCTGTGGTTGAACCATGACATGCAGCAACATGTTATTTTAACCAGGAAAATTAGGAAGAGAAGGGGATATCTAGGTGAAGTATCACTTCCCTTTTCAATTGCATATTGTTCTGAAAGATGTGGTAATGTCACAATGTCAGCTAGTGAGAGCTGACTTTGAGCCTGCTGATTTGATCAAATACCAAAACTTTCTAACATGGGTACTTAAAATGGGCAAGAATTATGTCAAGAAAATGTTTCATTCATGTGCAAGCTGGTCTTCAGGTAAATGTAACAGTGTTCTTTTTTCTGCAAGAAATCTTTTGTGGTTTGGGTAGATAGTGATATTATAAAAAGGAAAAGCAGGAGGCACACATAAAAATAAAACCAGTCTGTACCTCCATCCATAGATTCATACAAATATGCACATATATGTATCTCCATATCTGCATTTGTATAACCATGGCCCAGCATCCTATGAACACAAATCTGTTAAGCTACTTACAACACTCCTCTGAGACAGGAAGGTATTATTCCTGTTTACAGATTAGAAAGCTGAAGCCTCGAGGTGAGGAAGTTCAGACATAAAACCCAGGAAGAACTGGAATTGACTTTATTTTTTTAAGTCTAAGGTGGGGGTTTTGTGTCCTGGGTTTACAATACCATTTTTAATTGCTGGTGTTTGACTTGATTTCAAAATTTCTATGGCAAAGAAAGAAAAATCATGGGATAGAATAACATTCAAATAAAAGAAGAAAATTATTGTTTCCTTTTAAGTTGAGAGAGAGACAATCTTACCCCTATCTTAGCTTGTATCAGAGCAGTAATTTAAAAGTTAAAGGCTGATTCTTCCAAAAGCAATGTATTATTGCTATTATTGATGCCAGCTGGGTCTGCAAGCTCTACCACAAGAAGAGGGAAATAAGCAGTTGAGAAAACCTGAATTACACTCAGTCCACAATAATTAAAGCCCTTCTTGGGTCTTAAGGGCTGGAAACAGAAAAGCAGTGGTCCAAAAGATCCAGTTCAGCAGCACTGTTATTTTGGCATGGGTGGAAACCAGTGCACCATACAAAATACAGCAGCAACCCCCTCTTTTAAAGGAATAAACAAGACAAAGCAGATCTGGAGGGGCAGCAACCCTTTTTACAGGCTGGTGTGAGGGGCATATTAGTATATCCCCACTACAGGACACAGATGGGGGCTTTCATCAGCCTGTGGTGCTGACTCCTGGCCCATGAGGAACACACCCTCTCTTCCTATAAGCAGTCCTATGGAGCAGTGGAGGTGACAGAGAAAACTGTGATACCATGGTGTTAGGACACTCAGCAGGGAACATGGTGTCTCCTACATTAGCCTCTTTGAGGATTTTAATGATTATTTATACATTATATTGTGTGCAATATACAGTGACTGTATATTGTATAAAAGACCCATCCTAACACTGGATATTGGCATTTACTGCAAATTCTTTGCCAGGTTTACTCAACAATTACTTGTATTGACCCTCTTCAAAGGAAACCCAGTCACCCTGTGGTTGCCCTTTGTCTATAATCACTTTGCTTTCATCTATGGTTTGGCACCAGCTGCACCAGGAAAAGGCATATAATTACAGTTTGCTTCTAAGTTATTTAACCAGAAATTCAAATTTTAAATCCCAGAAATTACATATTGGTTATAACTAAGATAAAAATTCAATTATTCCTTTAAGGAGCTGGTGTTAAGCAAAATACTCCTAAGTCAAGAAAGAAGAAAAAAATCTTAATATCTGGGAAAAACAACAACAGCACAGAAACTTCAGTCATTATCTGACTATAAAATTAAGTTCAGCTGTTTTCTTACTAAAGTTTTCCAGTTCTTACTTTTATTGTGTGTGTTGTTTATACATTGTGTTCTAGAAATACTTTATTGCATAAATGTTTGTATTAAGGGAGGGAGGAAAGGGTGGGGGGAAAAACCCAACAAATAATCCAGCGTATTTAAGTCTTTCAGTCTGTACATATGCTGCAAGGAAGATTCCCACAGTGTGGATTAGAATATGCCAGGTGCGTTTCCTGCCTGGAAATGTAGCTCAGCTTTCCATACCACTGGCAACTGTTGGAACTGGAAATCTTCAATATGCCCATCACTTGTGCAGGCACCAGCTCTTAGGGCAAGTGCAGTAAAGGCACAGCTGCTCACATTTTGAAGGTGAAGCCCCCTAAATACCACATGCAGTATTGTGAAAGCATGGGACTGTCTGTGGTGGGCTATATGAGTTACACACCATGAGCAAAGGAGCTGCCCTTGCTGTGCAGTGGGGTGGGCTTGCAGCAAGGCCAAACGGTCCTTTTCAAGGCATTTGGTGGGAGATGAAGGGGCAAGATGCTCTACCTGCTGCACTGCTGCTGTCCCGTGTCTCCCACAGGCAGTGCCACACTAACCTTCAGGCAGAAAAGGGCATATGAGGCCAAAGCTTTGTGTTGGGTGCCAAACAATAAGTTAAGCACTTAGGACAGTCTCTGTGGTTCCTGCACATCTACGAACCCATAACACACATGAGCTCATGTGTGGCTCCATTTGCATACATCTTACATAGCTATGCATGCTTATTGTACACAGTGAAGATTACTGCCCTCTGGACTCAAAGATGTGGCTGCATCATGCAGGGAGTGATAAAACCTGACTCTAGAACGACCCCAAGCACCAGCACACACTTACCTGGGGGGCAGAGGCATGCAGCCTTCAGCAGCCCTCTCCTCCCCATTCTCCGTGTTTGCTGACATATCTCCAGGGTGACCCTGCAGCCTGAAACCCACTGATGGGAGCCAGAAAGGAGCTACAGCCCAAACCATTCCCATGGGACAATCCCTGCATCCCAATCCTCTCTCCCCATCTCTTGCTGCACTAGGGGTGCAGTGCCCCATACCACTCCCGTGGCGGGGGGGGAGAAAAGGGCTCTTCTGACGCCCACCAGTTGCAAGGGTGACACTCAGCTCCTCCTGCTGTGCCTGGAAATGCTGAATCCACTCCAAAAGGGCTCTCTCCCTGTGCTGCCTTTTTCCTTTCCTGTGCTCAACTTTAAATATGCATCCCTATAGCATTGTGCAGTTTCCAATGGGGGCTGACAAGCAGATTGCACAGGCTTTTTTTTTTTTTCTGAAAAGGCAGAAAACTAATGCAAATTACATTCAATGTGGCTTTTGATGTGTGTGGCTTGATTCTTATCAGCCCAATTATACAGCAGGGAAAGAAATGGCAGGATTGTTCTGCTTGTCCTACATGGAGTTTAGCAAGAAAAACTGTGAAACTCTTTGTGGTACAGTCAAGCATAGCTGGGGCCTTCACATTTCCAGAGGTAAAATGGGATTTCTGGCCAAATTAAAGAAAGTGGCAAGTTACCAAAGAAAACATTTTTGTCCAGCTTAGCTTATCTGATGTTACCAGCATGTAGTGATACTTTATCGTAGGGAGTTATTTCCTCTGTTAAACATAGAAGCAAGAGCAAGATGGATAAACAATGCATGCAACCAAACCCCAAGTGTTTAATTATTTCAGCTTACTGTGGTGGGAAGCAGGGGTGGATGGTGAAAGAGATAAAATTAAGCATTCCTCAAAAAGCCCAGCTACTGCTTTCTATGTTGGAATTATCTCCATTAGAGAAGGAAGTCTGAGGCACAGAGCAAGTGACTGTCCAGTAGCCAAGAGGTCTTGCAGAGCCCGTCTCTTGCAAAGTATAGGCTCTCTGTGTGAGGCTGCAGTGGGGTGACTCAAGGTGACTTAGATCTCATGGCTTGGGAAATGTACAGTAGGAATCAAACATCTTACCTGCATTTAGACACATCTGGAGCAGATGTTTGTGTGTAATCCATTCACCCCAGCCTTTCCTTATGGCAAGCAGAGCAATGTAGACACTGTTAAGGGCATGGTTCATCTGACACCATCTTTGACCACTTGGAGCTGTATGGCTTTGCCCACCTAACCGGCAAGGGGAGGAAAGAGGAAACCAGAAACCTTCCTTCCTATGAATAAGATCCTAGCCCTTCAAAGCAAATGCATAAAGCTGCACTGTGACAAGAGTGGCAAGGATTATCTCCCCAGGTAATGCAGTTTCACAGTTAGTTATCCCTCCATCCTTGAATTCTATAATTGAAATATTTAGAAAATTCCAGTGCATCCCAGACCAGAAGGCTCTGAGCAAATCAGCACCTACAGAAAAAAACAGAAGAAAAAATACATGGTACAGTAAATGTTGCTAATGACCACGATAAACCTGCCTCTAGTACAGCAGTTAGCTGCAGAGCTGTTTCTTAAGAACATAAAATTTTATACCATTTTTATGCCAAGATAATATACAAAGGAATAAAGGGATTTTCTGGGATGAAGGACTGAAATATATTTGTGTGGCTGAGATGGGGGGTTTGTGTGGTAGCATCCTGGTATCTACATAGCTGGAAGATGTGGACCAGAGCTTTGGCTGAATGTACAGAGGAAGTTCTGAGTTCTGAAATTTCTGTGTGATGGAGCAATGACAGCTCAACCACCCTTCAGAGCTGGATCAGGTAAGGCTGTATTAGTACCCTGACTCCCCTCCCATTGCCTGGAAAGTGAGCCATGAACAAGACTGTCATTTCCTCACTGATAATCTGCATACCACTGGATCGTTTCTGGACATGCTAAAATCCAGCTCCAGCCTGTATCTTTTCAGTTAAGTTAGGCAGGGTGAGACACAGCCTCTTCCAGCAGCATGTACTGATTCCTAAGATAGGATGTTTGTTGGCACACCAGCAAAACATGTTTGCTCACCCTTGTGTACAACTAACAGGTGCTAATGGCAAAAATATGTTCTGCAAAAGGCTCCAAAGCTGAGCAGAGTGCTATAGAGTTGTCTCATTCCCTTCCAGCAATCCTTGGATGTCATCCAAAGTTACCTGTGGCTTCTTGAGTATAATTCAGTTGGAACTGAGCATTAGCAAGAGAAGCATGTGTAAGCATCTATGTATGTAGAAGCAGAAAAAATGACATATAGAGGAGTGTGTCTTGGTAGCCTACATGTAAGTCTGAGGGAACACTTTAAAGATACGTAGTGAAGCATTTATACATTTTTCAGTTGCCACTGAAGAGCCGTGGTATAACTTCATGATGCTGAAAATATTGATTCAGAATGAGATCAATAAACACTGAGTCTCTGTCAGGAGCTAGTGCTTTGCATTTCATTACATTGTCTCACGGTGGTGTGGAGCTGTATCTTATGGGGCTTTCTGAACTAGATCCTGTCCAGACAACCTATCAAGTGTGTGTTACCTCAAACATACAAAAAAGTCAAACTGCTTATGGTCTTCTGTGGTGTGAAGCTGTACATCTAGATTAATGAGGAAGATCCAGATCTTAAACAAAAATTGAGAAAATCGATGCCTTTATGAAATTAAACCTCTCAGTCAAGTCCTGGCTATTTCCCTCTAGATAATCCTCAAAACTAAACATTAAAAAGAAAGAAACCAAGCCAATCTTGCATCTAGGTGCAACCTAATGAGATACAAGTCTACTAAAAATATTCTTATTTCATCAAGATAGGGAGACTATGGTGAAATCTGCAGAAAATACCTCTAATCCTGAGTTTTTTAAAACTCATTAAAAAAATAATGACTTGGCAACATAAAAGCCTAATCCAATAGTCTCTTGTTCTCTTTGGGGTATTTTCTTTAACTAGTTTCTAGAAATGAAGCTAGAATAAGCCCCTGCAGTATTAAAAGCTCCAAAACTCACAGGAATTTGTTAGTGGTTTGCAATAAGCTGTGATGGGACTCATCCAAATACAATGAGGTAGGATAAATAGTGTATGGATATTTTTCCTAGTGTGCTTGTAAGCATGTCCATGTACCATCTAAAACCAAGTCTTGTGAATACCAGCAGTTCTGTGGGTGTGAGCAGAAGAGAAATGGAACTAACCAAGAAAGCCAACAGACAGAGAAGCTATTCACCATTTCTGTGGAGACACAGCAGTTGCTCCCACACTGAAATAGCTCATCCCCTTGTACCATGCTCTACCTACCAGGTACAGTGTCACTTCCATTCATAACATCAGTTCAGAGCTCATGTGAAGCCAAGAGAGGTGCTTTAAATGTATTTTGACATTGGCACAGTCAACTTCAATGGGTTATTTTGTGGATCCAGTCATAATATCTGCAGGAATTCTCAGGACCAGGTAACCTGGGCTTGCTCTGCCAGCAGTGCTGCTCCCAGGAGCTTGACTGCTTTCTGCTTTCATCCATTGGCCTACCGGTGACAGACAGCAATAGCAGAAAGCCCAAACTGAGTCAGTCTCTGCTTTTGTTTCTTCGCCTATGGTAAGTGTACACTCAGAGTGTAATCTCAGAGGATTGAGATTGGAATCAAAGGGTCTGCAGTGAGGAAAATAGAAAAGCCTAAAGGATGCTGACTGGTTTGAAAGACCTCAAGTTTGTTTATATCCACTCTTTTTTCCTTTTTCTCTTTATACTCTGGGATACTGTAGCACAGAAACATCTTAAAGTGGAAAGGCCAGGCCAATCAGGAACAAGGTTCTGGCATCAAATAAAGGTCTTCCTACAACCAGCAGTAGTATCAGAGTTACTTTCATATGTGGGATTCAGACTTATTCAGTCTATCTTGAGTCAAAAGACCTTGTGGCTCCCTGCAATTATAAATGGGACTAACTGAATTTTTCATTGGCCCTGTTTATATTTACACATTCTTGTCTGGTTAAAATTTGGGGGGATTGTGGGTCATTTGTGTTTTGTCTTTGTGCTTGCAGCATATTTTAAAAAAAGTAAACTTATAATGTCAACTGTATCAAGAGGATACAAGAATGACTGTCTGGTATTATTCTAAGCACTTTCTTTCCTACAAAAGAAGAGTAAATTTATATTTGTTTTTATGCATAGGATAATTTATGAAGTCTTCCAGGAATTCTATACTATTCAGACAATTTTTGTCATTGGAGGAAACAGCAAAGTTTGGTACATTGCTAAGAGATGCTTGTGTCTTCCATATCCTCTGAAGACTCCTGTTCAGTAACTGATCTCCCTGCTCCTCCTTCCATTACAGCCATGTGCACCTTCACTACAAGACTTTACTTTGGTATATAAGTCACAGGTCAGTGCAGAGGTCATGCAGTGGAGTTTTGAGGATACTCTATTTTTCAGACAGAGTATCAAAACTCTTCTGTTGCCTCTGTGGTAGAGACCAGGGATATACTTGATTGTATTTGGCTTTCAAATTGCAGCCTGTGGTAGGAAAAGTCAGAGACTACACCATATGGGAAGGACTTCAAAGTTCTGCAGTATTTGTATCTCTTCTCCAGTAAAATCTGTGGCAAAATTCTCACTGACTTTGGTAAAAGCAAAGTTGGGTGATCTCTCAGTGTGTTTGAAAGCTGTTTTGTATTTGGTGCACTCAGATAATTGGCTGAACAAGACATATATTGACTAAAAACCTCCTGGACATCTCTTCCTGCTCACATACCAAAGCTGATTTGCTGGAAGTTGTAAAGCCCTGCACCCTCTTCTGCAAAGGCAGCGGAAGTGGGAACCACTGCAGTCCCTGACAGCAGCCCCTGCACTGGACCCCAGCCACGACTACCCTGTCCCTCCTGCACCATGTGCTGTCCCGACAGCAGCTCAGAGCTGCAGGGCTGCTCCTGGAGGGAGCACTGGAAAATAGAGAGATCTCTCATTCCAAGTCAAGGTCAATTTTCAGAGCTTGAAGGTTTAAAAATGCAAAGAGCATAGCTGCTTTTCATTCAACCTTTCAGCTCCAACTTCATGATTTACTGTCCCCTCCAAACCAGGCCTGTCCCAGTGAACATCTCAGCAGGTGATGCTCAGTCTCAGCAGGTGATGCTCAATCTCAGCAGGTGATGCTCAGGGGCACTGCAGTAAGTCAGCCAACATAATATGTATTTTGTCCCCCTGATAAGGGACATACCCTGCTCACATGCCTAGAAACTGGCAGAATTGTGGCATTTTATTGTACACCACCAGTACTCTCTTCTTCAAGTCACTTCAAGCCTACTTCTGATTTTAATGGGACTGATGGCAGTGCTAAATACTCCCTTTCATAGCAAATGAGTATAGCCCATTCATCTGAGTTAACTGAAGTAAACATAATATTTTCCTTCTGAAAATAAATGGAAATAATGTCTTAAAAATGAACTTAAAATCGATATTTAAGTAATGAGAAAGACCTTTCCTTATGCTCTTTCAATTTGTATTCATTTTGGCTCCTTCAACAGCAGCTATTGGTGATGAAGTAATTGAAAAGAATATGAATCACTGAATCAGGGCTAAGTCATATAATACCATGACCTATATATTCCTATTAGGTGACTTGCTACACTTGTGTGGTTCCAAGTTGAAAAGAATGTGTGTTTCTCTAGGAAAATATAGCTTGGGAAAAGTATATAGATTATAATAACAAAAAAGCATGCAGCTGAACATGGAAAGACATGTCTGTGAGTTACTGCTGTTGTACTTTTTCTCAAAATCCATCTGTTTATCATAAATTTTCATGCCTGTGCAAGCATATGAAGAGATATTGTGTGTTATGGTAGTTATTGGAATCATTACAAAACCAACAAACCTGAGGAGAAAGCCAGTTTTTCAGCACTTTACTTACTGTTCAGGACAAGCAATAGTGATAAAATAGTGGTAAAATTTTGAAACTTCACAGTTACAGTGAGTAAGCACTCCATAAGAAAAGCCCAGTCTTGCAGCAAGTTTCAATTACATCCATAGTGGATTTCAGGGCAGTCATTACACACTGGGTAAACCAAAAGCCTGATTAGCATGGAGTATTATTATGCAAATAGGCACGTTGTGGTTCTTCTCTCAGTTATTTCACCTCCATTTTCTTCTGTGAACACACAGAATTCTCAAGAAGTCAATGTTTTCAAAATAGCCCTGTAATGAACTGTAGGAAGGATTTTGCCTGTTCAGAGATCAGTCTGCTGCTGAAATTGCCTTCCCCGAGAACCCGGAATCTGTGATAATTTTGGCTGTATATTTAGGTTTTCTGTTCTGCATTGTGTTAAATTCTTACCTTACACAGCCACAATTTCTATTCCATTATTCAACAGAAAAAAAATAAATATTAGCAACATCAACATTTCCCCATTTTAATCACTAAGAAGCAGACTGTGGTGTTTGGAAAGTATGTTTTAAGTGAGAAGAGGGAGAGACTTCACGAAAGAGTAAATTATATCTAATTTGGTGATATTTTAAAAGCAAACTGAGCATTGGCAAAAAGCATCTATAAGATAAATATGGCCTATGTGAGCTCTTAAAAACCCCAGTATAGAGTCCTGCAGGCCTTTAGGACTACGGTTGTAAAATCAGCAAGCCAAATACCACGATCCATTGCTTGTGTAGACGTAATCCTGTGAGCTCCTTTCCAACCCTCCTTTGTCTCCATATCCATTCCTAACAAACCTTGGCAATGACTACCTGCACATCCTTGCAGGAAAGCAAGGGATCCCCCTGCGGTCGTTTGAACATCCCAGTGATCTCTTTCATCCTGCCTTTTGACTAAGGGAAGAGGAAAGTGAGGAGGAAGTGTAGCTCCAAAAAGATGGGCTGATGGTAGGAAAAGGTGAATGCAGTGCAGGAGGTGTTTTAAGCAGATCTGAGGGGACTGGTGTGTGTGTGTGGCTGTGACAGAGGATACCTGTGAAGATGGTGAGGTCGTTAAGCTGTCTAAGGTGAAAATCATTGTTGCCTTCACCAGTGCTACCAGATGCAAAAATGGGGGCTCATATGGGTGTGGAAGCCATAAAATTCCTGCTAGGAGAAGGTGCAACAGCCATGGGAGGACTCTTTGGCTGTACTGCTTTTTTCTGGCCTTCCCCCTCTGTTCTCAGCAAACCTGGAGGCGGGGAGAAGACTGCAGGAGCAGCAGCCAAATGGTGTGGCTGAGATAGAAGCAGGTGAGGTGGCTCCTCCTGCCCACAGGAGTGCCTGTCTGTGGCTGTGGACCACATGGGCTTTGGAGTTCATAGAGACACCAGCAGATCCCAGCTGTAGGAAAGGGATGGACGGGATGAGGGTTGGTTTCCTGAAGAGTCACAAGGCTGGTGGACAGCACAGACTTCGCATGGACACTGCAAGGGCAAGGGGCTGCTGAACGTACAGGGCTCTCAGTGGTCAAGGGGAATGTGGAAAGAAGTTTGCTGGGAGCTGGAATGGAGCTCTGACTTTGTGGGAACAGAGGGATAGGGATGCTGTAACCCACAGAGCTATCAAAGGGCAGAGTGCTGAAAGTGCTTCAGTGGATTGAGGACTACAGAGATCTGTCAAAAAGCAGGACAAACTCCTGTCCTGTCATTGCATGGTTGGCTAATGACTTAAGAAAAAATCAATGCAATTTTCCTTCCAAAAGAAGATGTTGTTTTGAAGTAAGGCTGTGCATTTCACAGCTGTGCCAATATACTGGCTGACACAGCTCCTATTCCAGAAGGAGAATATATTATTGTTTCTTGATAGGAGGTCAAATAAAGGAATGGATTGAAACCACAATCCAGTATATTTGTTATTTCCAAGCTTCTAATTGAAAAAAACCAGAATTGCACAACATTTTTGCGATTTCATCCATGATTGTTCCCTGAGGGATCAAACATTACAAGAGACAATCATGTGGACAGACTGGGCAAATATCTTGTTAAAAATTCCATCAGGATGAAGAATAAGATTTTCTGGAAACTCAGTGCAAAGCACTGTCCAAATTCCATTTGAAAGAAAAGACATAAACACAAATGAAACACAAGAAGTGTCTTTCAGACCTCAATGGCAAATCCTGTTTAGCTTGAACCTCTGCTTTCAGATGGGAAGACTCCTGTGCTCTTAAAAACACTGTAGGCACCAACAGCTCTTCCTCCCTCTCATGCCCTGCCTCACCTCCAACAGGATCTCATGGTTTTAGCTTCTCACTTTTGGAGTCTTTAGCCTAACATCTGTTCTGCCCAGGAGAAAGGGGCTGGGAGACCAGCTAGAGCCCAGGACATCTGACTGCCTGCACACTTTATGTTTAGCTGTGTCCTGGACTGCTCTGCACAGCTTTCTGTGGCATAAGCCTGACCTAGAGAGCCTTAAGCAGCACAAATGTGACATGAGTTCTTCAGTGATCCTTGGCTGTGGTGCATGGCCCTTGTTAGTTCAGCTGTGAAGAACCATCCTCCAACTCCTGCTTTTGTGACAGGGAAACCAGAGAGATCCATCCTTACCAAGTCGTGTTGCAGCAGCCAAGGTGTGCATGGTGTCAGGCACAGGGTTACATGGGCAGGAACAAGTGACACGGGAAGGAACTGAGAAGAGATTGGGAGTCTTAGGAAAGACACAGTGATATTCCTTTGGCTATTTCAGAGTTCTAGTTCTTCTGCCTTTCCTTGGGCTTTCTGGTGTTTGGGTTTTTGGTTTGTTGGGGTTTTTTGTTTATTTGTTGGGTTTGGGGCTTTTGAGGGGAAGGAGGTTGGTTTTTCTGGGTTTTTGTTTGGTTTGGGCAGGGTTTTTTGGTTAGTTTGCTGGTTTGATTTGTTTGGATTTTTTTTTTAATAATGACAGATGAATTCATCTGTACATGGGATAGGCAATAAGCATAGCCACAAAAATAAAACAAAGTGAAAGAAAAGTAAGTGTAGAAGCTGGACCAGTACCTGGGATTATTGCACTATGATGGAGAAGGTCACCGAACAAAAATAAAACCCCATGAAAACAGACTTTGTAGACTCTCCTGCTCCCAGAACCAGCTTGAGTTCTTTCTGGGACTTCTTTCCCTCTCGTTATTTTCCAGGCTGGCTAAATTTCTCAGCAACTCCTCAAATTCAAAAGCAAACTGTGGTAACAGGAGCACATCTGTCTCAGCAGTCACAGAATTGTACATTCCTGTTTTCCTTTCCAGCACCACCAAGCAGTCTTAAGTCACAAAATTTAGGTCATTGCTTGACATTTTGCACAATTCAGCCTATGCATGCCTGGGGCTTTGCAACATGAGAGTGTCAGCTGCAAAAACCCACCAAAACCAAAATGGCTTGAGGTGCCATTGTCATGCACTGCAGGAAGGCATGTATGTCCCATAGATCAAGGGTAAAAATGTCACCAAACCAGAATGTTACTCCTATGCCCCAGGTAACAGGTAGGTTGGCAGCCTCATCTGATGTGAGAAGCAACACACAGAGCCTGGAGCAGGATCTATACCTCTTCTGAGTAGCAGTTCTCTACTGTAATCACAAACTGTCCTGAATTCATCTACTTTTAAATCTGCCCTAAAAGTTATCCTTTAATAACAATGTTTATGGGTCAGTGTTTACAGGGAGCATTCATAAAGTCTTAGAGCAGCAACACCTAAATGAAAATTTAGGTTTGCTTTTCGTCCCACTTGGCAACTGACAATTATGCACAGCTGAATGTGCAAGGGTTCATCTCCAGCCTGCACTTTTCTGGTGCTCCCAACCCTTATCCTTTTGCCACCCAGTAAAAAGCATGTTCAGCTTTACCTCAGGCTACCTCATTGTGGAATCTCAGACAATTTTATTCCCTCAGGCACAGCTCATTGCAGCAGACCCAGTTAGAGGAACTATCATCTCATGCACTGGAGCTGCATGATGCTGGGTGTCCGGTCCACACAGTTCCACCCCTGCTAACGCGGCTGATATTCCCGTTTATGCAATACCGCTGGTGGGGGGAAACCCCAGATATGCACCCCTTGATCTGTAGCTATGGCAGCTGGGCTCTCACTCCTCATTCCTCTGTGTCACACTAGGATCAAGTTCATCTCATCCTAGCAAGCAGGAGGAACAGTTATTTCTGTCCAAGACATATACTGAAAGACTTGTAATTCACAGTAAGCCTCAATAAATGGAAAAGACTGAATAATTACGATATTATGTATTTCATCACAGGATGACTTCATGGTTGCCACTTTCTCCTGGGAGTCTATCCTGACCTATGGTTGCTTCTGTAGCTGGTTCTCATTCTATATGCAGATGTGGCCTCGTTTACCAGAACAAGAGTCAACACTGTAAATGTTTACTGTGCAATAAAGCCTAACAAGCCCTCTATTTCTCAGTATTTTCAAGGTAATCAGTAGGCAAAACACACCACTGGCCAGGCAGTCCTATCCATCAAACTGCTCTCTGATATGCAAAAGTCAGTGATTTCTGCTTCTTAGCAGCAAAAAGAATTATTATTGTTTCTGACTCAGCTCAGAATATTTTGTCATGTCTGATTTTGCTGGAGGCTCCAGCCCTTCACGCCAAGTTATGTTATCACACAGCAAGAACAGCTAAACAACCCCAGATGGCCTGGTTGGTTCACATTAGGCTTGTAGGATTTAGCAGTACTGTCATATGCCCTGTTACTCTTGGATAGTGTAGAGGTTGCTTTTTTTGAGCCAGGTTTGTCAACAGTCTAGGTGGATTCTCCAGGGCTCCATTCTGGGACTCAGCGCACTTTGGCTTGGCACATGTTAAAAGTACAGAGTGGTTTTGAATAAATCATATCCCCATATACTACCATAAAGGAATGCGGACGGTACTCTTGCGGTTATCCACCACATCTTTGTGGAGATTTTGGGAAAAAAACAAATAGCACCCTTCCAGATATTTTGAAATGCAACCTCTGACTGTAAAGAGAAAAAGTTTAAAGAGAAATTAAGCTGTCATGAGTTATTTGGACTAATAACCACCAAGAGAAGAATAAGTTAGCTTCTAAAAATATTGTTTAATCAAAACCTCTGTGGCTGCTTTGGGTTTTTTTCCTAACTGATCTGTGCAGTAATGCACACATTGTAAATGAAGGCTAAACATTCAGTGACTTGATCAGCACTGTTTAGCTCTAAAATGTAGTTTCATCACATAGATGTTGCCCTGCATAAACTGACAGACATGGCAAAGTTGGTACTGAGTGTTATGGAGAAGCATCATCATCCATCACCTTTAAAGGTGGCTCATTTTATTGGTAACAACTCCAGCTGTGGTCTCAGTTGAGAGACTATCTGCAAAAGCTGAATTGAAAGGATCTGCAGAGGCATCTTAATGTGGCATAGTATAATGGATTTGCTAGATTTATTGAAGTGTTAGGTTTGGAATTTGCTATTCAAACATTCCTTCAATAGGGCACACCAGATACTTTGACAGCTTGTTCAAAAGAAAAATCTGGTCTCCGTTATGTGCAAATGCTATGTCATATTAAGCTGAAATAGGAAGACACCATTCTTTTAGCTCAGTTTGGGTCATTATGACTATATCCTGCCATTGATCTATATCTGGGTCACCAAGCTATGTCCATTAAGAGGCCTGAAAATGTGTCAATTTCAGGATATGGCTCTTTGTTCTTTCATGTTACAGTCACAAGGACTTAGAGTGGGATCTGCCTCACAGGACTCTGAGCTGGCCTGCAGCTACTAGCTTTATGAGAATGGTTTGCATGCTTTGATGAGAAAAGTCTTTGGATGAACAGCCTGCCATCTGTTAGCTTCCACGCTCTGATATCGCAAGTAGAAACTACTTTCTTGTCATATGAGCATACTAGCCATTGTAGAGTTTTGGTGATGGTTTGTAGTTGATAACAATGATCCTTCTGGCAACACTGCTTGACCCACCTCCATTTATTATGTTTTGATCTGTCATCAAACAGATGTGGCATTTTCCCAAATGCTCTTGCACACTACATTAATTCCATACATTAGTTCTCTTCGCTGGAGAGCAAAAGGATGGACAAAGGGGAGAGCTCAGAGCATGTTTCTCTATGAGTGTCCGAAGCTGCCTGGCTGCTCAGGGCTCCGCAGAGTCCTTAAATTCCCAATGTCCTTGCCACATACCCCATAACCTTGCATATTCTGTGGTTATGTACTGTGCAAAGAGCGGTCTTGGACATGCTTTTGATGATCTCAACGAAAGCTCTTTCTCTCCAGTGTTAGGTCCAGTATCTTCCAGTACCAGGAAAGGGTGGAGCTACAAACATTTCAAACCCCAAATATAGTTGTTATAGCTTGAGAGTCAGCTCAGTAAAGCAGGATTTGATCTACTGTCATAAATGTCTCTGTAGAAGTAAATCTTGCTAATAAGGAGCCAAAGAAAGGTATCAGCCTTGCAGACAATGATCAAAACCTGTTGTACCCACTTTCATACAAAGAGGCAACTTAGGGGTTCAGGAGAGGATACGAGCTTGATTAGTAAAACACCATCATACTGAGCTTCTTCCCTTTGCAAATCTTGTTAAGTAAGTGAAGATGCAAAATTATGTCTCCGGATGACTCCAGCTATGCCTGCCTAGGACCACAGCTCTGAATTCAGTTTCTACAAGAGAGATTTCTTTTTCTTTTACTTGGATAGTGGTTAAACACAATATTTGGGTTTTATGTTGCTTCCTGCCTGAAGCAACACCTCCCCTGCATGTCCCAGACTGCTGCTGTTATATGATGGAGAGGCAAAACACAGGCTTTTGTTTTGGATTGCTTACTGGTTTGGAGGCATTTCATGCCTCATCATAAGCCAATGTTGAGACTCAAACCTCTCCTATGTTTCACACGCTATTAACCAGCCAGCAATTTCAAAAATATTTTTATTGATGCTAATTACCCTTCAGGGAGTCTGTAAAACAAAGTCTTTACGGCAATCTCTGAGCTGTCTATGCCTAGAGGAAAAATATGTGAATGATTAGCCATGTTTGCTAACCAGAGCATCACAGCACTTGCCTCTGTGTTCTTGTGCCTGGCTTGTGCCATGATGCTTGGGGGATGTTTACAACTCCCCTCCTCACAGCTGTTCTGAAGTGATACTCACCTGGGAGGGAAAAGAGACATAATTCATTACACATCTTTCTGTTTCTGAAATTAGTGCTTCATCCAACCTTCCACCAGTGGACTTCAGTGGACTGCAGATGTCCTGGTTCAAGGTAACAACACCTTCACTGCACTGGCTTTGTCTAAGGCAGCCAGAGGTTTTGGTGGGGTGCTGTGGAGAGGCTTGTCCATGCAGCATTGAAGCCACAGCCAGTGTTTGTCTCTTCTTTATCACCGTGGCATCCCTGTGAGCAGGGTGCTGGGAGAAGAGCTTCTGTGGCTATCTGGGGCAATGCAGAGCTGTGGCTCTGTCCTGACCTGGGCTGCCCTGCCAGGACTGCCTCAGGCCTGCCTAAGTCCACATGCGGCCAAAAGACAGCTTTCCCCCTACTCCTTTACCTCTAACCATGTGGGATTTTCACCTTTCTTTAGTGCCAACAAAAATGTTTCTAACTCCACAGCTGGCACGTGGCAGCAGATGAGTGAAAGAAGAGTGCTCAAATGGCTAGGGGCTAGAGGAGGCATCCAGGTAACCTCCTTTTGACATTGTAAAGATGAGAGACAGAGAAAGAGGAAAAGAGGGAGGGAGGTTATAGTTGAAATGCATAATGAAGTTGCACCAGGGTGTCCTTGAGCCACATGCCTGGCCCTACATCTGCAGAATAGGTGCTGTTACCTGTCCTTCAGGGTCTGTGTGACATCACACTGAAGTGTAGCAAACAGCCTGCACTAAGCACTGCTGCAGCAAAGAGAGGGTTTATTTGTGGTCAAGAGGAGAGGAAAGGAAATTCAAAAAAGGAAAGAGAAGTGGATAAAGACATTAGTGCAATTCCTTCTAAGGAACTGAGAAAAGGAGAGGTGATACACAAAGCCAATTGGGAGAAAGCAATCATGTCTCAACAGCCTTAGAGAATCTTGCAGGGCTGCCCAGTATTGCTGAAAAGAAGTCAGTGAGCCACACAAGGCTGGGGAATAAGCCTTTTCCATGGCATGCTGTCACCTCTGCCCTTCTGAGTAAAGTGCCTGCCCCCCTCTTCACTGCCCTCAGTGTCCCTCAAACGGAGATGAAACTGCAGATTGTTCCTTTCATGTTTCCTCTTCATCTCCACACAGATACTGAAGACACAATATGCTGGTCCCTGACTCCACCCATGGAAACCTGGATCTGCTTCTGGCCGTGACCCAAAAGAGTCATGCTGGGCTGGTGGTGTGAATAGCACCTCATTTTGTGGATTTGCCTGTTGCAGGGCAAATTAAGGATAAAACATTTTTTAAGCTTAAAATGACATGCTTTTGCAGGATTTGAGTCACACTTGAGCTATTTTAAAACTGTCTTAGAATACTTTGTTTTATTTTTCAAGAGTGGTAAGTAAGATGGGACAAATTAAAAGCTGTGGAGCAAACAGTGCTGAGCTTGGGTGGGGGTCAGTAGAAGACTACATCACGGTTTTCCAGTTTGGCTCATTCCCCTGTAGGAGAATTTTGGAAACTATCTTATACTCAAATGCTCTTTGTGCTCGAGGTTTTCCTGCCACAGCTTCACTTCTTTTGTCACTCATCAAATTGTGATTTGAGTGAGTATTTGCTTGACTGTGGTGAGCTTGATTTTTAAAGGAACAAGGCTCAAAAGGCCCAAGATCTGGCAGATCCCTATCAGACAGGACTGCAAAATGGAGTGAAAAGAAGAAATTTTGATTTGAAGCCCCATATATAAAAAACTTTCTATCCTTGAACCCAACAACTTTCTTTGAGAAGCCAAAATTTTTAGCATGAAACCTTTCATGGAGAGACTTGCATCCTTGAGCTGATGTGATCATGCAAAGAAACTTTGTCTGTAACCACAGAAACTGAAAATCAGAATATATTTGCTGAGCCTGAGATCTGTTTCTGTCAGGAAACATCCTCTTCTGCTCTCTGGATTCCTGTTTCTTCTCCACCTGTGCCATGGTTGATGCCACAAGCACTGATCCCTCAGGAAAGAGGTACCCAGCAAGTGCCTAGTGTTGTCCATATCAGTCAGTGATTCATGTCCACCTTATTCCTATGTTACCCACTCCCCTTGATGTCTGGTGCTTCTCAGGATTGGGGGCAGCAGCATCTGAGGTCCCAAGCAGTGAGCAGAAGTGTTTACAAATAATCAAGTCAAATTACTGGCACCCCTAAAGTACACTTGGGTGTGTGGGTGAGTGGCAATGTTTCCCATGAGTGCCACTGCTGCTGCCAGCTGGAAATGGCTGGGAGGTGCTGGGTTGGTGGTATGCCTCCAGGGTGTGCATGCTGCTGGCGGGGGGTACTGAAACAGCTACCAGAAGCCCAGGGAGCAAGGTAGTAAATGGGCCTGGTGCCACTGCACGATGGGAGACAGGGTTGGGCACTCGGAGACAAAGTGAGTGCAAACTGGAGGTCTTGCTGAGCTTTGAAGGACCTGTGCAAACAACATACAAACACACACATATTTTCTAATGCCCACACCACACTCAAAGGCACTGGACCTTCATCCAGGAGATTGTGGGCCAGAGACAGGAGAGCTGGGGATCAGTTGAGGAAAACACAGCCTGATGGCATAGTCACTTCAACCAATGTTCCCCTGTGGCCTTCTCCCAAAGTAGGAGTCTCATAAATAACTTACTCAGAGGGTTATCTTTCTCTTGACAGCCTTTCAGGCCTCAGCTTTGAAGCCACAAAATGCTTCCAAGAGATGTCAAACACAAGGGAAGAAGGTCTCTGCTGCTGGCACTTGTCTTTTCATGGCAAGCTTTCTCAACACAAGGGGTAACATTGGGTGTGAAGTTGTTGAAGGTGGCACCTTCTTCTATTCCCATGCATTTTTCTGGACTCTGTAAAGGGCAATGACAGAAGTGTTAAAAGAAATTAATTTTCAAGGTTGCCAGGAGGCAATTGCAGACAAGCCTCTCTCATGACAAGTCTCAACTTAGATTATTGATTTATCGTTTGTATACTACACACCTTCATGTTTCAAAGGCCAGGACGGTTTTTGCAGCAATGCCAAAACATGAGCAAATAAATTACATATCCACAAGCAGAAGTACTGTATGGGAGGTTCAGTCTCAGGATCAGCTCTGCATTTGGATCCTGCCCAGCATGGGCCACTAGCCCAGGGTGCCCTGTGGGATAACCTCACTCAGATAAAATGATGGATTGCTACACAGCCTTTCCAAGGAAGTTACATGCTTGCAAGGAGCCTTTGTCAAAGTGAAATCCTCCTGAATCATCCCACTGAGGTTTTTGAATTGGGCCCTTCAGCATCAGAGGTTAAAGAAGCATGGATGAGATAATTTTCAACAACAGCACAGGAAAGGAGTAAATGCCTGCATCTCATTTTCCATGACATGTTTCTGTATTGGAAATGGAAACCCTGTGCTTGAGCACCCCCATGTCATTATGCTTCATTTCTGGAAAATAGCAAAGATGAGAAAAATGCCAAACTACAAAGTCAGGTCACAAGGCAGTCAGGCACCTTCCCCATGAATAGTGTCTTTCCTGTGATGTTCCCACTTTGATATCAGCCAGTGTGTCTTGGGTTGAGCTG
>VWZD01001298.1:46892-64019 GCA_013396695.1 Sakesphorus luctuosus | reverse complement strand
CAGTTCTGGTCAGCAGTGGTCACTGATGGCAGGCTAATGCAAACCTTTCCTATATTCCCATCTTAACGCACTTGTTAGGATCAGAAAGGATTTTTCACAGAAGGGATGTAAGCTGATTGGCTTATCTGTGCAATCTTTTAAAATGTTAACAGGAGGAAGTGACCGCATGCTGGACATTTCCTTTATCTTATTCCAGGTCTGGTAAAATACAATTCAGACCAGACACAACAAAATAATCTGTGCAATTCAGAACACAATTTCTTATAGATTCTTTTACACCCATATTCAATTTCTCCTTTTTTCTCTCCTCTGGGAGCGAAAAAATTGTATAAATAGCCAGCCTTTCCCAACCCAGAGNNNNAAATCTGAAAAATAGGGGAGACACATATAACTTCTTGAATATTTCACTGGTCACATTACTACTCCATCTAAAGATTGTTTTCTATCTCTCATCACTGTGAATGTGTATTGCTACATTCACAGTTGCATACACTTATGCATACTTTCATTGAATTTCTTTTCAGCTATTACCTTTACCACTTGTTTGCCTGGGTACTCATTGCCAACATAACTAGTCATATACACAGAAGATTAAAAAAATAAAAAAATATGCTACAATATAAAAGAAGTAATCAAAATTATATATCTCTTTTTAAATGAGAATAAAATTAGAAATTTTAACAAATTAGCATATTTCTAATATTTTTCTCAAACCTAGAGTGATTTTTTTTTAAAAAAAAGTCTTGAATATAATTACACAGTATGTTTTGGCTCACTTTGGCAGAATTGAAATTTGTGTCAAAAGGCCTTGGAAACATAGAAGGTACAGCTATGAGGAAATGTCAAAAGGCACATTGTGCATTAAGAATAAAATGTGTTAAAATATGTTGGTACATTCTTGTTGTGTTGAGTATTTGAATTCTGTGCACTTGTTCAGCATATGAGAAGACTCTCAGCATGTCCATTTGTAGTCTACTTTCCAATGTGTTAATATTTTTTGTCTCTGAAAGCATTTGGATTTTCTGGCTCTTAATTAGCTGACTACTAGTTGCCTGAAGATAATTATTTAAACTTCATATTCCCTTCAGAAATGCTCAGAACAGGGCTAAATTCAGACTCAAAGCAGTCTACCCAGGACCTTGTTTATCTGAGATTTCAAAACCTACAGAAATGGAGATTTCACAGCCTCTCTCGGTAATCTGTTCCAGTGTTTTAACACTCTTACAGGGAAGAATTCTCTTCATGTCCAGCTGGAATTTCCCTTGTTTGACCCTCTTTTGCACCTTTGTATTCCATTGTGCACCTCCCAGAAGAGCAAGCTATCTCTTCTCCATAACTCCTTTTCATACACAAGCACACCTACATGAAGAGTTGAGTAGAAAAACAAAAGATGAACTCATTTTCAAGACATTATCCATTGGGACTACAAAGTCCCATTTGCTATAGTTGCTTCCAAGCCAGCTGGGTAGCAGACTGCACAGATGTAGGAAGGTACTGTCCCTCAGGAGCAGGACATTGCATTTGCCTTTGTTAAGCTTCATGAGGTTATTGTCTGCCCACTCCATCATTTGAGCGTAATGACCTTCAAATATGCACAGAGGAAGGAGAAATGTACTGTCCATAACCATGATAGACAGAAAAAGAGGTCATGGCCTAAACTGTAGAAAGAGACACTTAGGTTAGATGCTATGAAAAAGTCAAGTAGTAAACAGGGTGAAACACCAAACCTGGTAGCTTAGAAGATCAGAGGTTCAGTAAAGGCAAACAGAGAACAGATCCCCTCCATCCCCTCCAGTACACCTGTTTTTTTAAATAGGCCTTAGGCATTTGCCCACAGGTTGATTTGCCAAATGAAGAAAAACTTCAGGTTTCCTTATACCACACAATTCTACAAGGGATCTGATAAACGTAAGTCTAAAAGAAATGCATGTATTTAATTTATTCAGAAAAGCAAAAATCTGTTTTCTAATAGCTAGACTAAAATTATTTCTACCACTTAAATTAGAAGCAAGTAGAAGTTAGTCCTGTTGGTTAGAATTTGAAGTTGTTTTGCTTTCCTCAATTTTTTTCATTTATAGAACAGTTGTTGTTGCTATTTCCCTCAACATTTTTTAATTCTCACTCAGTAACTAAATAAATGTAAACAATTACAATGCTTATGTTGCTACTGCAACTAATTGTAATATTAAATTCCCCCTGTGAATGGAATTTTAATGTTCTTGGTGGCATTTTGTCAGCAATTTTCCTGCTGTTTAAAAGATCAGTGTCTAATGGGATTAAGGTGGATAATCAAATCTCAAACTGGTATTAGGCTATGAGGTTTGAATGCCTGGGGAGTACTTCCTTACTGAATATGAATGAAAGATGTTCAGTGCACACAGAGGAGAAAAATAAATGGAAGGCCATATTTTCATACTGTGGTGTTACCTCAGACTTCCTGGTAGGAAACTTGGATTCCTTTTCAGACAGTTGGACCATTAGATCACATGAAGAATAAATCCAGCTCATTATCCAGTGTCTGTGATTAAAATAATAGATCAAGAAATTTTATAGTATGTTACGTTAATTAGGGTATGTTGCAATATGGTTTTGCATGCAACTTTTAGTGCAGCACTGAACCTATTGCTGCTGTTTAAAAAAATCTTAAGCATATCTTATGGGCATACAGTATCATTGGGAATGATTTTAATTCTCCTATCTGAAACACAGTTCTGTGCTCTGTGCCTGTAAGTGCAGCTAAGAGAGCTGGGACAAAGGAATATGCCTAGTGTTAGGTGATGATTACTTCCTCCATGTGATTTGCATGTGGGCGCTATGAAATTAACTTTTTAAACCTGTAAAAAAATAAATGATAGTAACTGATTTCTATATGGGTACATTATGCAAGTTAAAATAATAAAAGGAAAAAAATTACATACCCGAAAAATCCTGTTATTTGCTATGAGATGTGTTTGAAAACTTTTTGTAAGCTAGAACACAGTGATAGGAAGAAGAAAACTTGTTGAAGATTGTTGGCATTAGGAAATTATCTTGTTTGTTTGGTTTGGTATGGTCTCTGGGTATAAATTCTATTAGGTGCCTTCCTCCAAACTTCCCTTGTTTCAGTGTTTTAACCAAGAAAAATATTTTTTTTGTCAGAAATAAAGGGATAATAGTATTTATTTGGATAATTGTTATCATAGTGGTTGATACAGGTACTGAATGGAAGATCGCATCACACATTTGTGGAAAAAACTTGAGCTGAATGTTTCTGCTCTGTAGTTGGGATCAATAGCCAATACGAGTCCTCTGTGGTGTCTGTGGAGAGAAGCATACATAAGACATGCTCAATTGAATTGTTCTAGAATATTTTTTTCTAAATTATTTAATGCCATTTGCTTATTTTCCAAAATAGGAATTGTTCTGCAGCAGTACAGTGGCCATCTTCCCAAAAATAATCTGAAGTTGTACTGACCTAAAGCTGCATGCATACTGGCAGTAGTACCCTTGTAAATAACTGTGAAAATGAATCTAATGTACATTTAAACAGTGATTAGTTGCTGATTTTAAAATATATTTTGCCAGGATGTTTTCCAACTAGCTAAATTCTAGTCTTAGAGCAGGGCAATATAATGTATTTCAATTTCAGTGTATTGAGTCTTAATTGTTTTAACTAACTTAACAGCAGTTTTTACTTAAGTAACAGGCTCTTTGTTCTATCCCAATTGTGTAATACCTAACTCCTCTAAAGCATTAACTCATCAACTTTATGACTGCTGGTTTCTGTAAGAGAGAAGAGTGTGAGACCTTATATTTTTTTACTTAATTAAACTTGTTTCTAAATATTCTCTAAAGACATTTTTAAAAAATTGAAATTAGTGGTCCTGTTCCAGGTACCTCTATGGCATCTGAGTTACATTTTTAGCATTAACTCCTTTGTTCATTTCCTGTTCCAGGATGTTTATTTGTGAAGCTATCCATGTACCATACCACACTGTCTCCAATTGTTGATTATTTGACTGGAAGAAAACATTTAGCAATGAGGGAATATTTCTTTTTTTCTCTCTCTCTTTTTTTTTCTGTAGGAACCACCCCCCCAACAAAACAAACAAACAAAACCAATTTATCTTATGCCATCTAATGTGAAAATACGTATCCTGATACTCACAATAGAGATTCTTCCGACATCTCATTTTAAGGTGTGAAATTTAAATTTTATGAAAACTGAATAATGCTGTGATTTTAAGGATTTATATGGAACACATCTGCAGACAAATTACTAAAAAAGAATTAATATTTTCGGATGTAATGCATAAATAATTTCTGACACTGAAGCCTAAAACACTAAATAAATAGAGAAAAAAAAATCTGGGCTTTGAACACTTACTAGCTAAGTAAAGTGTTTAATAACAACTATGTTAAATTGCAAATTAGGAGAAACTACACTAACAGCCTCAGATATCCCATGTCCTCTTCAGATATGTCATAAGTCATAATTTCCACAAGAATAATTTACTGAGGCAGAATAAAGGGAGGATCAAATCAATAACGGAAATGGCAGATGTCAGTATTTAAAATTGTAAGGATATACACATATGTGATTTAAGTTTTACTAAAATGGGCTACGTTTTAAAGGAAAAAAAAAGCTGAGTACAAAAGTTATTGCTGCCTGTCTAGAATTCACAGTCCATATGCTATACAGGTTCTGGATAAGGAGAGCTGCTCTCTTTCTAGTAAAAAAGATTTCGTTTAATGACCTCCCCGGAGCTATATTGGTGTATATTGTTTGAGAATATGACCCATTGCTTCCAGACTTCAACACTTCAACACTGCAGACCACATGCAGTAGAAATGTGAATTAATAAAATGCATTTACCATACCCCATTTTTCACATGGTCACATTAATACAAAATAAAAACTGACCTTATGAAACAATGGTGGAAGCTCTTGGCAGCATTGAAGTGTCAGTGGCAGCAAAGGCTTTATGTTTAAACACTGCCCTTTACATAGCGGGTTGTGGTCTGTGTAATATATTTGTGCTGGATACATGTTTGGCAAGCACAGGGGAGACAATGAGTACAGAAAGAGTCACTGTGTATTATTCAGCATGTTCTTATACACACAAAGCCAGGACATTGAAAATACAGACTAAAATGGTCTTGCAGCAGCCAGACACCTAGGGCCTGAAAGTCTGTTTAATGCTGTGGCCTAAGAGCTCAGGCAGAAATAGTTAAGTCTGTTAGTAGAGGCTGAAATCTCAGCCCCAGAGCTATCAGGTCAATTATTCTACACATTGATATTCTTCAGCTTTCTGTTGATCATGCCAACATGTATATGTCAGTAATTTAAAGTACTGTGTGCCTTGTCTTGCCCTTTCCAACACAGCGTACTATATGCAGTATTTGGGTACCTGTTGGGATAGAGTATAACCATACTGTGGTTTTTGGGAGCATTGTAATGTATGCAAGAAAACTGATGACAGCACCTTTTGCTGGTGATGTTACTGATCGAATGATGTTGTTCTGTTGTTCACCTCCATCATTTTCCTTGCCTTTTTGCTGCCCTTCTTCCTCATTCCTGTTTTGCATACTAGCTGAGTGATATCAGATTGCTGATTAACTCTGTTGAGTCTTCTGAAACATAAGTAATTTTCTCAACTTTGAATGTCTTATGCTCATATTGCAAGTTATGATGATGACTGCACATTTACTTCTAAAGTGTTTTGCACCCACTTTTATTGCTTATTCAAATCCTATAAATAAGAAAATTTGAAATGCATCTCTTTTCTACTGCTGTTGATGGACTGAGATCCCTGAGGCATAACTGTCCAAAGGGGCTTAATGCGATGACAAATTCTTCAGTCTTAAATTTGTAGGAGACATGCTAGGAACATCAGCACTGGATTCATAGTTAAGAGCTGTAGATGTAATAACATTTACCTTCTCTACAAAGAAATAATTCAATTTATCGAAACAATGTAGGTAACAAGGTAAGTACCTCTTCTCTCTGTTTCATTTCTCCCCTGTTGTGGCAGATTGCAAGCTTTCACCTATGCATTGGGCCAACAGTGAATCTGACACATGCTGTGTGTCCTTTTTTAGGAACACAGTTTGTTGAAAGTTCTTAGCTGTGCCCATTTCATGAACTTGATCCCCTTTTTTCTTGGTGACTGACAAGTCTGCTGCTTTCATCCAGCAATGTGAAAAGTCTCAACTGTGGAGCATGATCCTTTCTTTGCTTTCTAGAAGGCTGCATCTCCAAAGATAAGAAAGCAAGTACAACTGAGGGACCACTGACCTTTATTTCTTTACAGAATCTGTCAAGCACAGTAAGACGGGGCCACATTCTCCAAAACTACACCCCAGAGTAGCTGACTGCTGACCAGGCATAGAAGCATAACCTTCAGAATGTTAATAAGAGATGCTATTATTAGGGCAGCTGATTATCTATCTATCTATCTATCTATCTATCTATCTTTCTATCTATCTATCTATCTATCTATCTATCTATCTATCTATCTATCTATCATATACATATAAGAGACTGTATCATTTTAGAAACATGATTAAACCAGGATGACCTTATTACAGCCTTCTAGTACCTGAAGAGAACGTACAAGACAGATGGTGAGAGTCTATTTACAAGAATTATGTAGTGACAGAAGAAGAAGGAATAGCTTCAAGCTGAAAGAGGGTAGGTTTAGGTTAGATATTTGGAAGAAATTATTTACTATTAGATTGGTGAGTCCAGAGAAGTTGTATGTGTCCCACCATCCCTGGAAGTGTTTGAGGCTGGGCTAGATGGAGCTCTGAGCAACCTGGTCTAGTGAAAGGTGACCCTACCCATGGCAGGGACATTGGAACTAGGTGATCTTTAGGGTCCCTTCCAACTCAGGCCATTCTATGATTCCATGATTCTATGATAAGTTACACTACGTAGTGATTACCCTATCATTACAGAGTGAGGGGGTGGTTAACAATAGCAACTGTCTTTGCCACTTCAAAGCCATATTATTTTGCATCAGAATGAAACAAGACATCAGGAGAAGCTGCTCTAGGTTCCAGTACTAGAAAAGTAAACTTCATGAAAATCTTTAGACTGAGACTCAGTATGGTTCATTTTCAGATTGATGTCCTTTAGACTTCCCACAGAAAGTTTGGTAATGTCCTTTAGATTGTTACATACCTCCATGGAATGAATTCCTGCTCATCTTTCCTGGCAATGCCTTCCTCTCCATCCAAGAATAAGAAAAAGAGGTGGAATTTGGAGAATTATATATATATATAGGATGAGCTTCTATCTAATAAAAATGTCATTTTTATAAGAAAGACATTCAATTTCATTTACAGAAGACATACATATTTAGGAGATCCCAGACTACATAAATTTGGCTTTCTATATTTTTATTTTTTTCATAGGTTCCACTATGTTATAAATCAATCCTGCATAATAGTTTCTGTCCTTTAGAGAAAAGCAGTTGAAAAAGATAACCATGCCATCTCTTTTTTTAATTCAATGTAACTCCTCTGAAAGCATTTTGAAACCTAAATATTTGCGGCCTTTTGTGACCTTTAGCAATATTTTTTAATCTTCAATAAACATTCTTTTTTCACAAGAGCAAAGTAGAGTATTCTGTTGTACTAAAAGTACTGAACTAGGAAAAAAATAATAATTGTTGAAAATCCTTATGAATCCCCAGGAAAATACACTTAGTGGACAAAAGGCTGTACATATACCTTTATGTACACAGAATAGCTTCACCCAAAACTGCCTGATTCTTTACAACACAGTGTAAGGAAGAGGCTTACCTTGGCCAAAGGTTCTACATCCAGTTTAAAGTATTAAACAGTAACATTTTCAGCTCTGTATTTATATTAACAAAACAAGGGCATGGATTATCTGAGAATAGAACAAATTCCTTTTACTTTTATGAACTAATATCAATAAGTGCAGCACTGAAGGAATTGATTCCTCCCGCAATTGACTGCAATTTCAGTCTGTGCCATGGCCTGTTTCACCTTTGTTACACAATATAAACTGACCCCTGCTGCATTTCTTCATTGCTATTGGATTTGCTGTCTCCATTCTTTTTGTCAGGGTTTTTCACAAGTCCATTTGGTCTTGAAGAAAGGTTTTTTTCTTTCTCCCTGGATTGTTTGGTGATGGAAAATTGATGCTGTCTTGCCCAGCTGTATTTTTTTTTTAAATTTTCCTGGCTCTGCCTGACAGTTGATGGTCTCCTACCTATGTTTTGCTGAGCCTCTTGGTAAGCGATGAGTGCTGCTCCTTTGAGGGTTAGTATAGGCAGTTTTCAGAGACTCAGGAATCATGTACATGTGCTGCAGCCACTTCTCCATTCAAAAGAGCTGGAAAATGCTGCTGTGCTATTCAAATGTATATCAGCCATGACCCAGTTTTTTACCCCTGTCTTATCTGAGAGTTTAACAACAAACTCTCTTGTGAAAGTTATGCAGGTAATGATTATTATGAAAAGCAAAAGGAAGCATCTCAAAGGAGTATGTCACAATTCAAACTCTTAATAACTACATCCATGCATAACTGGGCAAATATTAGGGAATTTTTGTGTAACACAAGATGAATTACCAACTAAATGTATTTAAACTAATCCTAAGATTATGAATAAAACTTGAGAGCTGATCAATCTTGTATTTTGCAGTTTTCATACTTTCATAAAAATTAATAAAACTTCATATGAAATAACATGCTAAACTAAGTTTTCTTGAGATTGTCAGAACAGTGGAATTACACTGCAGATAAAAAAGGACTAAATTTCCTGTAATGTCTGCACAGCAAAGTCACTGTGACTTCTTCCAGTTCCTCTGAAGGGTAATGATCCTTTATTAATTGTTTTAATTGTTGTCCCTGCTTTTCATCTTTTGTGCCCTTTACCCTGTAATATGAAAAAATTATTTGATTTGCCTCCTGTAAATTCTCTGAAGAACTGGACCTGGAATAGGTCATCCCAGTATCTAACAAATATTACTTTAGTTTACAAAGTAACTTTATGCTCATGGTTTTACACAGGATTTTTGAACTAGCTGTTTCATCTCCAGCTCTCCTGAGACCTGGCTTACAGCAAAAATATTGCCTTTGCACCAAGTCTAGACCCAGCTTAGGTTTGGTCTTTAAACACCATCTGTGATTGCAATAATCTGTGGAGATTTACATTTTCTCTTTTAATGCCAACTTCTCAGTTAGTGTTTCTACTATTCAATTTTATTTCTATATTAACTGAAATAATGAAATGCAACTCTTTAGGTATCAATTACATAGACACAGTACTAAGAAACTTTGTGTTTGCAGGGCTCACTCGCGCAAGTGGAATACAGTCACCTAAAAATATATTTATTGTTTTTTTCTTTTTTCCTGGTGGAAGCTCTGAAAAGACTGCTTAGATGAATAAAGCAGCAACAGATCACTGGGAAAGACTAGGGTCTTGCGTTCTTTATTTCTTTTTTTTTTTCCTGTATTGGCTTAAGGACCAAAATATTTTGATAATTCTGAATGTCAAAAACATCTCAATTAACTGTGCTGAAATTTAATGTTTAAAATACTAGTGTGTTTTCAAAACAAACTATTTTTTACACCCTTGCTTCTCCATTCAGGGTACTTAACCTTGCATATTGGTTTGCAATGCAAGTCCTCATCTAAGCAAATTAAACTGAATTACAAAAACAATTAGTTTAGTGAAAAAAACTCATCCAGACAAAATGGGAGAAAATTTATTTTTGTCTACCTCAAATAGACTTCCTATCGATCACAATTTATTCTTGGTCATTTAAGGGACCAGCCCAATTTACTGATGACCTGTGCTACCATTTCTATTGCAGATGTTAAAGTAAACTACCAGTATTTTGCGCATTACAAATACATGTTAGTATCACATATCGTTCAATTACACTTGAGAATTTATATTTTAATATGTGCTTGTCCAAAGAAAGCAAAAGCTTCATACTGTTACTACAGCATATTTACTGAACCCATTTTCTCATTTTTTGATGAAACTGTCCATAACAGCTTAAGAGGTTGATCAAGTTGGGAAAAATAAAAATAGATAGTTAGGTATAAATTCTTCTATTTCAGACCTTTCCATGGGCTTGCATGTGCCAAAGCCCCAGCTGTAAAACTGGCTACTGGTGCAGGATGATCTACTTTTTTCCTGACCAGAGAGTGTCCCATGGGCTTAAAAGACGTCAAAAGAAATCCTTCAGAATTCAGGTGAAACAGTGAGTACTTAGCTCCAGATCTAGAAAGCAGGCCTTTTATAAGTCAGATGGTTGGTAATAAAAAGTTACAGTATCCAAATATAATGACTGCTTTTGGAAAGTTGCCCTCTATTGTCCCCATGCCTCAATAAACTATTTTTATGTAATACTGTGGGTGCTTTGACACCTTGGTCAAGTTTGTGAAGAATGTTTTGATCATATGAATAGGATAGCAGAAGATATGAAATTAATTATTATCAATATTTTAGCTCTTATAACTAGCTATTTTCTTTTCATTCTAATAGTATGTATTTTGTTTTCTCTGATGTCTTCCAGAATTATTTTATTTAAAAGGTATTTTTCTTTTAGTCCTTCATCTTTATTCTTAGGGGGTTAGAGTTTATAACATCAATTTAATCTCTCTCTCTCATGTTTTTCTCCTCTTATTTTAGTAGTAACAAATTTTCTTCAGGAACGAAGCTTTAATGTCTTTTAACGATGTGTCATTTACAGAAGAGTGCTCTGGTTGTAGCATATCCACTTCTGGCTTAATTAGACTGCTGCTCTTCTAGGTTCCTTTCATCTTTCAAAATATATCCTGCCATTCTCTATTTCCCCCTTGCACTTCTTCTATCTTGTTTCTAATTATCATGGGAGTTGAAGAGCTTGCTCACTTTTAATGTTCTTTGGCTTCACAGAGCTTGTACCCTTGCTTGCAGATAACAGGTGCTGGTAACAAACAAACCTGCTCAGCAAGCTCAACTATTTGTTTTCCTACTGAAACAAACAAACAAACAAACACACACCACAAAAAATAAACCAAGCCGAAACAAAAAACATGTATCAGGAATAAAGGAGAGGTTCTTTATGATACAATAGAGACACATATTGAATTATTTATTAACTAGCCCACTTGTATCTACACTAACATAAACTTTAATCAGTTTATCCACATTTTTGAATGTGCTTTGAACACAGTTGATCTCGCAAGTGACTGTTGATCGTGATCTTCATTTTCTGAAGAACATCCAGAGTCACACTTTCCCCTGTTTTTCATAGCTAAGATGTAGCATCTGCTGCCTGCTATCTTCATTATCATCATAAAGAATGAGAGTTTAAAAGCTAGAAGGATGGTGAAAGTGTACAGCAAGCACTTGAGAGGTAAGTGTCCTGGAAAACTGGCAACCTATGTCTATGCAGTTTTTACTGGGCTATCTTTACTTCTCTTTCCCTGTCTTTTTTGCTTTCACAGAACCATCACTGGCAGTGGTATTGTACACCTGCTCAATGCATGACTGACTATTTTGTTTTTTGCAAGTGATATCTTCTATTCCCTCTTAACATTTTTTTAAAACCCCCGATGTTCTCCAAGGAAAATAGGAGAAAAGTGACCTTATTCATGGAACATAAACAGAAAACAAGTCTGAAAAATGTGGACAATATAGATTTCCCCAGGCTATATAGAAAGGAAAATATCTTCCAATACTCTTTCTCACTTTTTCTTTTCTGTATGTCTGGAAAGAAATCCAAGTAGAATTTCCATATTTCCCAGCAACTTTTGAAATTATATTTAACCAGTATCTGTCCAGATTATTTTTTTTTCTTTTTATGGACAATTATAGAGAAAAATTAAACACACCCCACAAATCCATAGCTTTGAGGTAACCGTGTGAGAAAATGAATGATGTACCGTCATATCCTTTGAATCAAAATTTTCCTACAGCAGGTTGTTCTTCATTCTTCCATTCCCTGCCTTTACTGTCTGCGACTTGGGTGGTGCGGCTGGAGCACTCGTCTGTGAAGAATGAGGCAAAAAATTCTTTAAGTCAGGTTCTCCATGTTCTTGGTAGCCAGGTCTTCTGTTTCCTTGCAGATAGTGCCCACATTTTCCCTAGTGGTCCTTTTGTCACTGATCTACCTATAGAAGGTTTTCTTTATTGCAGTTGACTTCCCTGGTCAGATTAAATTCTCTCTGGGCTTTAGCTTTCCTGATCTGATCCCTAGATATCAGACAGTTTCTCTGCATTCCTCCCAAGCTACTTTCCCCTGCTTCCTCTCCCTACAGGCTTTTTTTTTGATTTTTCATCTATGCAGGCCTCCTGGGTTTTTTTTTTTTTTTTGCCAGATTTTCTCTTTGTAGGGATGCATTGCTTCTGTGCTTGGAGTAAGTGATCCCTGAGTATCAACCAGCTTTTTTCGGCCCTTCTTACCTCCAGGAGTTTACCCAGTGGTACTCTACCAAACAGACTCCTGAGGAAGCGAAAGCCTGCTCTCTTGAAGTCTGGGTCAGAGAGCTTGCTGTGTGGTCTCTCTATTACCAGAAGTATCTTGAACTCCACTATTTCATGGTAACTGCAGACCAGGCTTCCCTTAGGCTTAACATTCCCCACCAGTCCCTTCTTGTTGATGAGAATAAGATCCAGCAAACACTTCTGCTCCTAGACTTCTCATTAATGATGGAAGTCATCATCAACATATTCCAGGAACATCCTTCTGCCCTGCTATGTAGTTCCTACAACAGATATCAGAGAGACAATGCTACTGAGACAGTTGTCAATGTTTGAATCAAAAGCCAATTTCCTGGTAGTCAGTATTTACTTCTGGGGTTTTGAACCCTCATGCTGAAAGAGAAATGGAGCCTGCTGCTACAAAAGGTAAGCAATTATGACCTTCACTCATGGTAGGCACTACTATGGCCATGGCTAAACTAAATTTTTACACTATACTCCGTATTTTGAGCACATATCTCAGATGAAGGCCTGCAAAAGCAAAAAGGGTCATTCATCTCAGTATCCTATCAGGACTTGAAGTACTTAATTCTGTTAATCACAGATGCATTTGATTCTATCAAGGCTAAAATTTTCCAAGGCAAATGCTGAAGTTGTAGCTTGTGGGGTGATAGACCTGATAAGCTCTTGATGAGTTGAGGGAAATGCCTCAGCCCTCTGGAAGGATGCTCCCAGAACCATTGTCAGAGGACAAAGAAACCCCAGTGGCCTTCCAAAAGTGCTAAAACCAGACTGATAAGATTAGCAAAGGATGGAGTGTTGTGGAGATGACATGGCTGTCCTTTGCCACATTTTCTGGGAACACAGTAAACCAGCCTTCAGGCCTATGTCATCTTTCTATCATTCCAAAACCAATTATTGACTAAAGTGACTCAACCACCTAAGGAAAAAAGTATAAAAGAGATTGAGCATGAGGAAAAATTGGGGAGAAATGCCATTGTCTCTGTGGGGATAGCTGAGAGGAGCTGTCCTGTCTCCTCCCACCTATTTGGGTGTGAGAAACTATGTACTCTCTATACTTTATATCTTGTCCTTAATTCCTTTCAACGCCTATTACTTCATACTTGCTGTCTTATGTCTTATACTATGCTTATTACTTTATGACTTAAAAGGTACCTTACATCCTTATACTATGCTTTCACTGTTAGACTAATTTCACTGGGCTATGTTTTTTCCCTATAGGCACCTTATTTACTAACTGTGTTTTGCTACTTTAATACCAATTATAACTTGCCTCACACCTTGGAACTTACTAGGTATATATCTTACTTTATAGTGGTTATTGTGTTCCTTTAAGGTGTGTAGTTCTTTTTTAACATGTGTGTTAATGGGAAACAGCTATATTTTTCCTTTTGCTTTGTGTTACAGAGAAGGTTGTGTTCTGTGTTACCAAGGAGTTCTGGATTTGTGTTTTAGGTTGTTGTGTTTCTGGTTAGTAGTTTTCTGTTGTTAGTTAAGTCTGTAGTGGGGGATAAACTGCTCTAGTTTTGTGTTGGAACTTAAGTTTGGTGTGCTTGGCTGTAGAGTGTGTTTTGCGCTGTTTTTTTTGTTTGGTTGGTTGGTTTTTGTCATCAATTAAATACAATCATGCAACTAAACGTTATCACTGGCAATGGNATACAATCATGCAGCTAGACGTTATCACCGACAACGTGAAACCTACAATAACTGTCACATACTGGTATTAAGAAAAGTTATTTTGGGAGCTGCTGTGGAGAAAGTTCTTTCTTGCTATTAAGTGTGATCTCATAGAGTGTTAGAGACCCTTTAGGCCTGTGTTCTGCCCAGTGTTAGGCAGGCAGTTCTGGGTTCATAAGATTTCAATTGTTCCGGGAGCGCATATACCTAATAACTTCTTATTAATAGAGGTGGGAGAAGAAATATTTGCAATTCTGCCCCTCTTTTTCATGTGGCACACCTTCAGACTGTATTTGGTTTTAGGATGAGGTGGCAACTTGGAGATTTTAAAACTATGTCATCTAATTAGAGTTTTATTTAGTTATTTTAGGACAATTTACTTACTGCGTGATTATCAAAGGAGGAAAGATGCAGGGAGAAGAAATTTTTCTAGGAATGTATGGTGGATTAGAAGCTTTTTGAAATAAAGAGTTCAGTCCTTATTAACTGTACTAAGTAGCTGTACATGAGGATAGATAATTTCTTGTACTAGATATGAGTCTAACACTGACCAGAAAAGGTTATTTTTATAACACTGAGTTAGAAACACCTCGTTTTGCAGCAGAATGCTAGTCACCTGTATGGCAGACCCTTCTGTATAAATGAACTAAATAGTTCCCTTGAATAACACTATATTTTATGGTTTTGATCAACTATAGTTTTGTCAACTATGTCAACTATATTTTATCCTATCAAACCCTACATATAAAATGACTATAAACAGGAGCAGGTGCAGCTCTCAGCATAGCCCAGCCCAGCAGCATGCATTTCAGCTACACTGTAGCAGGAGACAAGACAGCAGCAGCAGCAAGAGGTGGCTGCAGTTTTGTGCTATGGGTAAAAGCCAGTCCCTGTCCTGGTAGTTGCATGTGGCATATGAGCATTTAGTTGAAGATCGACCTGGTCATTGCAGGAAGTTTGGACAACCTGGCCTTTTAAAGGTGTGTTCCAATTCAAACTATTTCACTGTTCTACAATTCTCTAACATGGTCCTCAGCTGCAAGATGTGTGTGGCGCTGTCAGACCGAAGGTCAGGGCCTGAAGGTGTGAAATATAAGGGTCTTGTGCCATTGTTTGTTTCTGCCAAAATGCAAAATGATGTGAACATTGTGACTATGGGTCCCAGGGGGTAGAGAATGAAATATGTTCCCTCGTTATACTGAAATTGGAAGGTTGATCCACACATCTAAATTGGGTTGGACTTATCTGTAACACCCTCCTAAAGTTTGTTGTATTTGTTTTACTTAAAATGCATACTTCTTTGCTTTATAATATTGTTGAATTACAAACAACAATTTCTTGGTATTTGTAGTTCTATTCCGATGTAATTGTTAAAGAACAATGATTTGAAGGAGTTATTTTAGTAAACTAAACTACCTCTGACTTTATAACTTTTGACAAATGGATAACCCACACTTGATAAAACATAAAAAAATCTAAAAATAGTTGATTGTACAACCAGAATGAAATGGAATTACAAATTCAGTCAGGTTTATTAGCACAACAGAAAACAAGCAAAAGAATCTTTGCAAAAAAAAAAGCAATCCAATTAAATCCAGCACCCAAATTTACTTGGACAATCTTAATTTCAATACTTAAGTCTTAATTTTGGTTTCTTACTCTGTCATGCTACTTGAGATCCCTCGCATAGTCAAGAATGCCACAGGGATCAAATAGATTTGAAAAAACCCCAGACACACTGAGGCTACTGTTGACATAAACTGTTAATAATGAAAATATGGATCTAAAAAGGAAACACACTAATAAAGTAAATCTGAAAGTTTATTGATTCTCCATTGTATTAATTCTTTTCACCAAAGGATTATTTTCAAAGAATGAGTCACAGGACAAAATATAAGATGCATTTTTTAGTACTCTCATTTACAAGATTTTAAAAAAATGATTATTGTATTTTTGATTCATTGTATTTTAATTTAACACACTTAAGTCCAAAGCTTGGTATCTGTCTCAGACAATATTGCAATCACAGTGATATTTGCTAAAGAAAATTCAGCAGAACATTTATATACACATATAACTGTACCTATAAATAAATATACATAAAAGACAGGAGGATAATAGAAACACATCTAATTGTAAATAACTGTTTAGATAATACAGGCAAAGAGGGGTCTTTAGGAAAGTAGGAAATGAAAGACTTGTCTAGAAAAGGAAGTTGCACATTCAATNATACTGTGAAGACAGTCCTTTCCAAAGATTTAGGGAAAAATGCTAAGATTCACACCTTGCTTCACTGCCATTGGCTTGCATACATTGAAGGTACAGGATATTTGCTGAAGAATTACAGGGCTCTGTTTTCCAAATTCTCCATAGAAATTGGTGTTTCATTTAAGATTCAAAATTTAAAAGAAAAAGAAAATTTAATAGTATTAAAACCAGGAAACACCACTAAAATAATATAAAATACTTTATCTACTTTTGTAGGACAAAATGAAAAACTTTATATTTCCTTTTTTATATTCTCCACTTCAACTGGACTTGCGCTTGACTAATAGACTTTTCTATTGCATCTGGATCTGCTCATGCTGCTTCCCTGATAGACCACATAGCTTGTGACTATTTCCAGATTTTTTTTTTTACACCAAATTTGTTCATTTCCCTGTATTATTCCTTTCTCACTTCTGTGATCAGTGTTGAGATTTCATGAAAGAGTCAACGGAGCCCAGAGGGAAAGTTGTTCTTGTGTTTTTTTCAGACCTGATGCACAACACTGTCAGACACTGGTATTTCCTAGGACTTCTCCTGTCTTTCTTTTCCTCTTATTGTAGGTTTTCTTTATCAGAAAAGATCTTCTCATCCTTTTAACCTGCTGAATTTTGCAGTCCTCCACCAGCCAGCTGATCTGCTGTAAGGGTTAATCAAAACAAAAGTTGTTCACAGCCTGTGGCCATTTGCTTTAGGCCACAGTCTCAAAGTTATGTATAAAAAAAAGGTG
>VWZD01001298.1:29407-44688 GCA_013396695.1 Sakesphorus luctuosus | reverse complement strand
TAATAATTTGTCCTTTGCTTAAGTGTGGTCCTCATAAGGGAGTCAAAAATCTTTCCAGCCTGTGTTCTGTCTAGAGTTCAGCAGGCAGTGCTGGGTTCATAAAGCTTTGATTATCTCAATGACACTTATGTCTAATACCTTTTATTCAATACAGGTAAGAATAGAAATCATTGCATTTCTCTCTCCTCCCTTTCATGTGACACCTGCTCACGGGTCAGTTAGGGTTTTGCTCACAGATGGTTTATCCGTGAGTACAGGATTTCTGTACTAAATAACACAGCAAACAATACTCTTTCTTAACTGAACAAGCTGCAAAAGTGTGGACAGTATATAATTGTGTCTGAGGGATGATGAAAATGAACATTTGAAATACAATCAGTCTTTATTAGCGGAAATCTGGCTCAGGTACTGGACCCGAATATGTTTTATGGACATAACTGTCTCTATTCCCAAATGTAGCTGTCAAGAAAGTATATGAAATCAAACACCAGAGTCATAAAATATTTCACTTTTTCTGGTGGTGCTGAAAGAAAATGGTATTTGGCTAGTTACAGTTTCTATGCAGTTTTGTGCCTCACTAAGATCCTAGCAAATTGGGTAACAAAACATTTTAGGTAATTCCCCTTACTCTTCAATATAGATGTGATAAACATCTTTTCAGTTATTGGATGAAACTGTAGAACTGTCTACATTGAGAGCTGTCAGTCAGTATTGATCAGATTATTTGTCCTTTTTAGGATGGTATCACAAAAGCAACTCACACTGGTTTGGACAGTTCACTTTTAATATCATGAGCCAGGTTCATTAATCAATGGAATTCATCGATAAGAACATAATTACTTGCTTGGTCCTCCCAGATATCCTGAATTAATTAAGGAATCTCCAACCCAGCTCAGCAAGGACCACTCTTCTGATAAAAGTATGTAGTTATTTGTATAGCTAGATCATACCAAATCACTATAATGGATCTTCTGGATGTACACCAGAGCCTGTATCCAGTGGTAGAAAATAAGGTGCATATGGTGGCATGACCTAGCACACAACTTAGCAGAGCTCCATGGGCAAAAGGAAAGGGATGACCCACCATTGTTCAAGAGAAATGGAGTCAGTGCTTTAATATAGTCACATATGAGTTAATATTCTATAACCTCTCACACATATTAGACGGTGTTATCTAATATTTGTAAATGTCTTTGCGTGAAATAATTTCACTACAGAGTAAGTGCAGTTGGAAAAATGCTAGTCCCATCCATAATGTGGAATGCTCAGAAATTCAACAGTACAGTCATCATCATAATCACTGAAAAGGTTGCATTGATACTAGGAAGGATATTATTATTCCTCCATTTTTCTTCTAATAGATACTGTCCCATAACCCCCAAATAATGTCTTGGGTTTATTTCTACAAGCAAATCTGAATTCTGAAGTACCAGGAAACAAAACGTAAATATTATAGCTTGTGGGGTTTGGGGTGTTTTTGGTTTGGGGTTTTTTTTCATTTTTTGGGGCTTTTTTGTGGTGTTGTTTTTTTTAAACAAATGTCGTAGATAATAGATACTTCAGATTTACTAAAGTGCATGATTACTCCTTAAACTGCGCATTTCTTCATTATAATGCACTGCAAATAAGTTGTTGTACTGTAAAACATCACCACTCTCTCACAAGCCTCTAAAGTTCTTACAAGCACTCACTCTTATTTGGCTTTTAAAAACTAGCTATTAATATTTACATTTGTGACTGTGCACAAATACATAAAATCATCATAAAAGCCAGAGGTTTAAGTGCCTGCCCTTCCATTCACCAGGTCAGAAAGAACTTTTAGATCTGTCTCAGAGGATTTCTTGCTATTACAAATATGAAACTAGGATGTTTAAATGAAAAAGAAGCAAATTTAATAATAATAATAAAAAATACTTGCAAGGGACAGAGCTCAGCTTGATGGCTCCAGAGAGTGGAAGGAGATTATGTTAAAGCATAAATGGAGTTTTAACATTTTTAAATCCAGAAGGTCTAATCTAATCTAATCCTTTTCAATCCAATTTTTTTAATGCAGCCTAGACATCAGATTAAAGCTTGCACTTTTTTAGGCCACTGCAAACAGAATCAGCATCTGTGCTGCCTTTCTAATATTCAGCATTACAAAAGGGATTTTAAATGAATCAAGAGTATAANCTTGCTTTCTTTCAATTGTTTTCCTGGTTTTTAGAATGCTGATGCATTTTAAATTTCAAGTGAATCTTAAATTCCCACAAAATGCAAAATAATATACTCTAGATTACTATGTCCCATAGTAAATACATCATCTCTTCTGCTAATACAAAGATTTGCAAGTTGTGTCTTGCCTTCTGCACCAGCTACATGACAAACTACTCATTGCTGATGTAACAAATCTATATTGTTGAGTTATCCTTCTTTTATTTAACACTGTTTTCTCCCAGAGGAAACTCAAAACATTCTATGAGTTGGTTTTGGTTAGATTAGCAAGTTCGTAGGCATTTGAGCAAAAACCTTAAAACACTGATAGAAAGTTGATCAGCCTCTAGGTATATTAGACAATAATTCTAATTAAAACATTGGACATGGCTCTGTTCCTGGTAAAGTCAATGAAAAAGCTGCAGTGAGATTGTCTCCAGTAGAACATCATTTAATTTAGCAGATGCCAGAGTACTACTGTTTTGAGATTTGTGGACCCCCTCAAAATTTGTAGTGTCAGAGCAGATGTCTTTAGAGATGTCATGCATGTAAATGTGATTTTGTGTTCCCTATACATCTTTGGTAGGTCTTCAAAGCATAATTCTGGGGCTCCTTCTGCCATTCAAGTAAATTGTCTAAATTGGATCTTATGATAAGAGTTTTTATTTTACTGAAAATATCCTAGAGTAGCTTTGTTGAAGATGATAAAGAGTGGTGGACAGAATAATGAAAATAATTTGTATTCTTTTGTGTTAGTAGTTATTCAAAAAGAATCAGTGTGGATGTGGACTCCAAGCATGGATATGAAGGTATGAATAAGTACATTCAGAAGGATCCAGGAGTTCTGAACATACACATAGTACCTTTAAGCATGAAAGTTATTGGAAAAAAAAAAAAACCAAAAAACCAGCAACACAACCAATCAACTAAACAAAAACCACAAAACAGTTTAGCATTTTCTTTTATAAAAAGCATAAATATTTACTGCTTAGAATGACATGTTGGACCCAGGAGCCCTTTTCATGTCAAAATTTAAGATAATGACAAATAATTAAAACACAATAGGAGTCACATCAAACTCTTGCCTCTAAAGGCTACAATGAACCCTCAGTGTCAAATTCAGAAGCCAGTCAAACTGATGAATACCCAAAAGACTGCCAAATTGAAGATACCTTTATCTTTTTTGTCTTCTGTATAACACACTCTATAATTAATCAGGTTCAGGATCAAATAAACATTATACAAGATAAAACAGGTGCTATGCAGTGCCTAGAAGTGCTTTTACAGCAATTAATCAGGATGTAGCATGTTCTTTTGGAGGTGATGTTTTCATGCATACTCCCAAGTGACAACAAAGAGAGAGAAAGGAGGCTGGGCAAGGAAATAATAGGAGTTCTGAAATAAATGGACTAAAACTCAGATGCTGACAAATTCTTACAGGGATTTTGACATAAAGACTTTTGTGTTTTCATCCCTCCATTTTTTCCTCTTCCTCCAATATTTTTTTTCCATAAACTTTCCAAAGATTTTGAAATGAAGTTAACAGTAAGACATGCATAAAGAAACAGCTTATTGCTGAGTATGGATAGGACATATGCAGGGTTGGAAGAATGAACAGAAATTCCTGCCCATCTCTGCTGTGGAGCATAAACAACACAGCACATCTATTGCTCCAAGATTTTTTTTTTTTTGACAAACATCTACTGGCTTTGATTGAACTGTCCATGTAACAGCCTGACATAGTTGAGAGAAAGATACAAAGAAAAGAGCAAGTCCACTAACACTAATGCAGCCATGATATTTATCTCTACTTTCACTGCAGATTTAGACTGTAGACTATATAGTAACAACCAAAGAGGAAATTTATCATTTGTCAGTGGCTTGTTCATCATGTTTTTCCTGTCCTTAAGCTTTTCCTGAAGCAACAGTTTCGTTGTCTGGGTAAGCATCTAAAACCTGCTGGATATGGTTCTCCAAGAACACAAGGAAAATATATGTATTTGTCTGGAATTTCAGCTTTGTTCTAGGTACTGTTTTCAATATTTTTGTTATGTGCTAAATATACTTGAGACTATAGCTAGGATAAATCTTTACCTGAAGATTTTTAGTAGTTACTGGAAATGTGAACGCATTCCTATTAATTGTCTGAATTTGTGCCAAATTAGTTGAGTCTTTCCAGCAGAAGAGAAAACAAAAGGGTCCCCTCAGCAGTGAACTACATTCTACTCTGGCATCACTAGAATTGCAGCAGCTTAAAAGCAGTCATAACAGAATAATACTATTTTGTCAAGCTCTGAATGCACACACCTAAGCTGAGGGGGACTTCACTTACCTCACTCCAGATATGCGTGCATTGGTCTTTGGAATTATGGTTTGTGCACCACAACCTGCTGGAACAAGACCTGAATAAAGGAAGCAGAGACTTTAATGCATTAAAATTGGCCCTCTGGTTGGAGAAATCAAAAGACTAAGAGTTTGGATTGCATGTGGTAACATAAACACATATTCTAGAAAAAGCATGCAGCAAGCTAGCATAGCACTAACAGCTATTACCGTTGCAGCTTCTCAAAAGCCAGCTAAATTGTGGACTTTGTTGTTCCATTTTACACACTATAGTTTTTTTTAAAAAAGAGTACCAACAAACTCTAAAGTATTTTAGTTCGTACCTGAGAAAACACACTGGCTAGATATTTTAAGAAGAGAGAATATATTCGAAAGATGCAGCAGTTTAGATCAAAAATTTAAATTATCATAATAAAATTCATTTAGTGTTTGGAGGATTACCTGACACTGGTTTAGTGCTTACATTTGTATTGAAAGTGCCTGGTAGAATACAAAAGATCTGGATGCATTTGGACCTTTCTGTTATGTAAAGTAACAAAGACTGTTTTTTAATATGTATTGAAATACATTATAAGGAGGCATAGCAGCCTGTGAGTTGAGAGAGTGTAAACTCTCATAGTCAATAGATTGGTGATATTTATGTGTTCTTAATTTTGTGTTAATAAATGTCTACACACAGTATTGGGCCAGAGTGAATCCAGACACTCATTTTACTTAATGACTCTTTCTTTGTAAATTGCCCTTTTCACTTCCAAAATTACACTATAGCCCACACTGTCAGCCTGAGGAGATAAATAGAACCCTAATGACTTGAAGCAAGCATGAGATATTCAACACAAATCTTTCCCTGACCAGTGACCATTTTATCTATTTGCAGATATGGACTCACAAGGTTTTATGGGTATCATAGCTGGGATCTGCTTAGATGTCTATTCATTCATGAAAAACATCTTTCATATACTAGAAATTACTGACTTTGGAACATGATAAATTGCAGTCTTGATTTTCTGTTTCCTCATTACTTATGGGGGCAACATGGGATCCCTCCATCTGCATTGCCCGTACTATAGACATCATTTAACAATGCCTACTTTTTAGGTTGTGTGTTCTGGGATTTTATTAGAACTGCAAACCAAATTTCTTCCATTAAAATAGGATATTAAAGCTTCACATTAAAGCCTAAAAAAAGATCTGAAATGTTTCTGATCCCTTTTCCTTTTGTGTATTAGTGTAGTCAACTGCACAACATAAACCTGAGGAATTAAACAATTTCTGAGAGGCAAACTTCATGATGGTAGCAGAGAGGAAGAGAAAGGTTTTATTTTACAGCTTGGTGATTGCTTTCTTCCCCTGCATCTGACTTTCTGTTGACATTGGCGTTGCTTATCTTTTCCAGCTTCCCACACATATTGATTACCTCTCAAGCTGATGCTCTCTGTTTTCCCTTGACTTGCCGCTTTATCTCACTGTAACTCTTGCACATTTTTAGTTACTTCTATTTGTACACATGGGCCAAATTTATCCTTGGTTTACTGCCAAGGAGTTACATGAAGTATAAATTTGACCCTCTCAGTCTTCTTTACTGATTCTGAAATTAGGTTTCCAAATGCAGATGAAGATGATCCCAATGATGAAGTATTTATAGCGGAAGACCTGACCCTGCACACAGAGAGAAAACCTAGGTTCATAATCAAAGCTACAGCTACACCATAAGCACGTGATTTTCAGTCCATGACAGACTTTCTCGCTCTCTGTCCTCCATTTGTTGCCAGAGGTTTCTATAGTCATGCAGCTATGTACATAGCTTTTGGTCTATATTCTAGAAAGTACTCTGTGTACCCTCAAAGCTGGTTTGAAGTCTTGTTTGAGACCCTGTTATCTGGAGCTGTTGATATGCTACTGAGTCCCTCAGCATGAGTTTGGGGAGCAGAATGTGCCCAGGGAAGGGCTGAGGACTGTGTCAGGTTCCAGTGACACTTCAGCAGTGACCTGCTTCTCCTGGGAGTGGTATGGAAACCTCTGTGACAACTTTACATACACATAAGTCTTCTGTGACTGCTCAGAAAATGTCACATTCAAGGAACACATGTCTTGGGTCATAATCTAGCATAGATGCTGGAATAAAATTAATTTATAAGTTGCAATTCTTTTTCTATGCAGAAAATATTGTCGTCTTTGCTAACAGAAGCAACACTGGTTACTTCACTTCATTATCATACTACTGGAAAATGCTCAATTTGAAATCTGAAAAATGCAGCAATGATTTTCAACTGAGATATACTGATTAATGTATACCCTATATGTGTTTGCATTTAGTATTTCATCCATTTTTCTTCAACTTTTCCTGTCTTTAGGAAAGATTGGCAAAAATAGAATAACTTAGAGTGAATATTTTTTCTGGTCAGATGCCATCCTCTTAATATTTTAGAGTATTGTTTTTATTTCTAGATTATAACAAACCATTATATTCAATTTTATTTTAGTGTAAAAGAAATAGTTAAACATTCTAATCAGTTCAGCAATAAATGAGCAGATAGTGTGCAGTAAATAAATTCAGTTTCTTATTCTCTGGATAGGCTAGAATGGTAAGAACTTTAAGAAATACTAATATACACAGTATATGTTGTAGAAAATTAAGTATGACTTCTGTTTTAACTCGTTTGAACAACATAACATTGAGGACAGCTTACTAAAGTCAATGTTTTTAAAGATGAGGAACCTTTATCTTTGCTATGGTGTTCACTGCAATGCAATTACCCATTTTAATGTATTTTCCCTGAAGTAATCAATATAAACACATTTACTCACAGTAAGTACAAATATCACACATTTTGTATATATGATTACATTGGGATTTGCCCATAGTTTCAACCATTTAACGTGAAGGTGGCAGATTAAGTTACACATGGGTGAAAAAATTGACTACAAGAAATTTACATGATTCTTAACACGATCACTGAGAAATATATCTTGTCTGGCAAAGAGATATTTTAAGCAGCATATAGAAAGTATTTCTTAAAGATATCTGTAGTCACACAATGCAATTATGTAGGGAAGATTTTGTGTGTTCATGTTGAGAAAATCTTTTTGAGATTTATTCTAGCAGCAAGAACACTTCCTCATAATTATCTTGCATTTCCACTTTACGATGCATTATTGTATTATATCCCTGTCTAACTTTGATTTGTTCTATTATATGTTTTCAATTATACTTAAAGTCTCTTTTATCAATTGCTGTGAGAATCTGACTTATGGTGTTTGTCAAAAGTCTTGATTCAGTTTGGGAGCTAAGAGCGATCAAAAAATCTAGATAAGCAACAGAAATTACTGCAGGCATTACAATCTGGTATACAGTGTAATAAATTAGATATTAAATTTACTAATGTGACCATAATTCTATGTTGAGTGTAGCCTGGAAAGAGGGAAGGCAGGTTGGAGACAATATATGGAAAGTTATTTGGTTTGGTTTTCCATATTCAAGTGAAATTTAGCTGTTATTTTCCAGACAGGTGTATTTTTCAGTGGTTTTGAAAGTAAAATCATAAAGACATTAAGGGAATTTATCAGTAACTGTATGAGAAACACAAGACTTGAAACCTTGACTGCATTACAAGTTTCCTTCTTTTCTGGTAGGATTTGAAAAATACGAGATTTTTGTTATAATCATCTTGTTGACAGATTAGATTGTCAGAAGTGTTGTGAGAAAGCACTCGGTATCTACATCATGTTTTACAAACAAGGTCTGTTTAACTGTCCTACTGTTAGAGCAAAGAACTGGAGCATAGGGATGCAGACTCTCATCTGTGAGCAGGAAGCCTCTCAGGTCTCTACTCCTGACATTAAATGAGCTTTCCACTGCTGACTTCATGTTCCATCATTATGGAGAGAAATGATGGTACTTGTAATAAAGCAGAAGTACATAAAACGAGAGTTATAACTAACAGAGCACTGATCTACAGAATAGAGCTTTGATACAAAGTATTTCTACTGTGCAGGTGTCCTTCCTGGGATCTCCTGTGGCTGATCACTAAGGAACGTATTGGAGAGCAGTTTGCTATGACTTGGGTCCTGTTTGTTGTTTGTCGTTTTCTTGCCAAACATGCTATGTGATTCTGAAACTAGGCTTTGTTTTTAAAGATCAAAAAAGTAATATTTTAGAAATCTCCCCCCACTATAGAAGCCGAACATTTTTATTTCAAATGATTCACATAGTATCCAGAGTAAAATGCTAGGGAGTTTGGGTCTGCTTCTGGCAGCAAAGTAGGTCTACACCTGTTCTCTGTCATCTCCTTAGCTACTTTAAAGTTTGAGTGGGAGTATAGTATTCTACCTGAATATTGTAAATGTTATCTAAACTTGAGCCCAAGTGAGTGACCTACACAATGGCTCAGACTCTGACAGATAATAATAAACTCCTAAACTAGGCAGACTTCCCTCACCATATATGTGTCACAGAACTCAGACTCTTGCCTCACAGTGTTAAGCTAAAAGTTATACCAACCAAACAACATAAATACCAATGGTATTAAAAAGAGAAGTAGTTGAGGTTGTGTGCTAGCAATTTAAATTTCTTATTTTCTTCTGTACAACCCACACAGTTTGATAGTGTTCTTTCAATTCATGAAAGAAAAGGATTTGGTCAGTTATGCTCTTTTATGTAAAAGTTTATCGCTGTATTGTCTCTCATATAAGAAAATCAGCTTCAGTTAATTTAAAAAAAAGATGAACTTCTGCTCATTTTGGGTGAGATACTCTGGAAGAGTACGATGGAATACTTTACAGTCAAAGGAGGTGCTTCCAAAAACTTTCATGAAAAGAATTATGGTGATTACAATCCTCAGTCTTGCACAGAATATCATTAGCTCTGAACCTCTAAATAGAAGTAAGTGTTGGCTGGAATTCCCATTCCAGCCCATATGATGGGAAATTTTATATTGAGAATTGCTGGTAACAGAAAGCCCATGAATAATCACCATTAGCTATTGACTAAATACTTAGCTTCTTTTGAAAACAATTTATCTAGATAGGTTGAAATACCCCTGGGTCATATTTAAAGTGAATATAAAAATTATTCCCTGTCTGGTTTTCTATAGAAACTAAAACAAAATTAAGATGACGGGATGAAAGATTTCTAAAAAATCCTGAGATAAGATGTGAGGGTTTGATTAGGCTCACTTGTTTTTTTAGCCCAGCTAAGAATTTCTGTGGCTCATTCTAAAGGGTAACAGCTTGAGCATTACTTTCTTTTTAATGCATGAAATGCTTCAGGTGCAATTAGTTTTGTTTGCAATTATGCTAATTAAGGTGGCTAAGATCTTCACATTTGAATATTGCTAGATGATCAGGAGCCTTAAATGATGCATTTTCAATGCTTCTCTTTACACACATATCTACATTCTCTAATGACTGTTTATCTTCCTATTCTTTGAAAATCTTATTTCTGAGATTTCTGTGGACCCAGGAAGCTATAGTCTGAGCTACAGAAGCAAAAGCTTTAAGATGGAAGCAGGAGAAATACCTGTGGAATGGTGAAGGCACTAGAAAATCAAAGGTTGCAGACCATTTCAGGGAAAAAAAAAAAAAGACCAAATGTTCAAAGGTACAAAGCGTTATCAGCTTATACAGAAACACTCAGAGAAGTGGAAGGGAGAGACTTGTGGCAGGAATTTATTTTGGTGACTCCATTAGGGTATGTCTAAAAAGAAATCATTTGACTTTCTCCAAATATTTTAAATTTTGGATCCATCTCTGAGTCTCCTCCTGGTAGAATTGACATCTTCATATTAACTCAATTTTTTTTTTTTGTCTCTGTGAATGATAGCTAAGGAGCTGATGCTTCGTCCAAATGCTAAAGCACAGGTGCCATTTTTGATGTGTTGATTCCTCGAATCCCACTGAACCCACATATCATGGCTGGGGTCACTAGCTGTGCCTGCCACGGGACAGGAGTAAGATGTGCCTAGTTGGGCTGGTCACAGTGGGGAAGGCTCACTCTGGACCTTACTGTGTGGGTACCTGGGAGTACGCAGGATTTCAGCAGGAGTCATCTTCCAGGAGGATTTCTTTCTCCACCCGGGCCCCCTCTGGCAATATGAATTTGCTTCAAGTCAGTGCTGCTCTTCCTTTCATGCTCTTCTAATACTTCTGTATGGTGTGCAGTGGCCCAGGCATGCTCAGATATTACTTCCCTGTCCAGACTGTTCTCCATAGCACACAAAACCTTAAGGATGATATGAACGCTTTACTTCCTCCCTTTGCTGTAGAAAGCTCTTCAGCAGTGGCATGGGGATTAGCAAGGTCAGAGTGGGAAGCTCTGTAAATGCTATTATCCTTACATTTCCTGTTGGCTGCCTGTGGTAGAGAGTTACTAACCAATTTGCTGATATTTTGGTTCCACAAAGTGGATGAGTCTAGTGTGCTTGGCACCAGGAATAGCTGAAGGACACAATAGGCTGAGCTTGGACAAGTTTCTGCTGCCACTCACACACATCAAACACCTATCCTAACCCTGTAGCATCAGATATCACTTGTCTACTTTTCTGTTCTATCCTCCTCCCACCACCCCAAATGACTTTCACCCTCAGCAGAGTGCATCATCCTACATCAGACTCCCCTCAAAAAGGCTGCAGCTGAGATTTCTCAGCTTCATTGCTTGGTTTCAACTTTTCCTTCTCAGTACAGAAAGCCCACCAGATACAGGTGGTCAGCCATGGACTGGTGGAGCAGAATAGAAACTATAAGAATGTGTATGAAGGATTGGCCCATGACATACAGTTATATGTCGGAAATGTCAGATACTGGCATTTCTGACCCCTCAGCCTTGAGAGAGGAAGGCTGTCCTCTTTTCCACCTCCACACAGGGCAAATCAGCACACTCTGTACATCGGTAAACTATTTTTTTGATGTAGGGAAGAAGAAAACTCTTTTTTTTTCCCCCTGATGCATGGCTAGACATGGGAAAAGAGAAAATGAGGAGAACAAAGCCTTGTTTTAAATAAAATTTATACTCAAGATAATGGAATAGATAAAGTATGGAAATAAATAATGTTTTCTTTGCATTTTAAACCCATCTTCATGTGTATTCCACCTTAAAGTATTAAAATATATAAGCACTGGTTTAAAAGTTTATAACCAAGAAGAAGAATATGCTTAGGGAAGAATATAGGAGACTTTGAAATTCATAGTATCATGTACAAGCCAAGTGACATTTAATATTTAATACTGTATCCAGCCTTTATCATTTTTGGATGAAGAGTATATACTGCTAGTTGGCAGAATCCCAAAGCAGAGACGAAAAAGAAATTTAAAAAATATTCCACTGGGGTGGGGTGGGGTGGGAGTGGAAAGAGAGAGAGAGAAAGAGAAGAAGTCATTAGGAAAACTATTAATATTAGAAAGGCAAAAAATATATAATCAAATGGTGAACAGTAGTAAGGGCCTTAAGAAGCATTCTTCACCTTTTCTTATAAATGTAAATGCACTGAATCAATTAAGTAAACCTGTTGTTCTGAGGCAATAGTCTTTTCTAAGCAAAATGAGTCAGCAGAACTTGTTACATCTTCGTAATATATAAATGCTACTGAGTTGACTAAAATACTCTCTTTAAACGTGGAAAACTGCTTATTGTCATATTGTTTCTCCTGAAACATTTGATATTTCTACAGTAAGAGGCTTTTCACAGGATGGACTACTAGTCCATTCCAATACATATTTGCAATCTGGTGTCCTGGGGTTCTTTAGGATTTACACAATCTGTGAGTTGAAAGCTTCATGGATAAAGGGTTGCCAAGGTACAACTCACCCAAGGGTTTCACCTTGCCCAGTATGCCTTCCCAGCTCTGTATGTTACACAGTTTCTGCTCTTCCTTCCCCATGCCTGAACAACTGTGTATTTGGTTGAGACTAAGTACAGAGTGTACAACCAGCAGCATCAAATGATGAGCAATGGAGACAATTTAGTGTTCCTAGCACAGGTACAATGCAATCAATACCAAGTACAGAAGCAGTACAAATATTTAAGAGAGGGTTTATTTGCAATATGTGCAAGGGGACAGTTGCACAGCTCTGCCTCTGTAATTCTACCAAGTGATTAGTCTTTCCTCTTTTGGTCACTCCATAGAGGAAGTATGGAGATGAACTGCACCCACAAAGCCAGGTGAGGAAAAGACCTATGAAGGCAATAGGGAGTAGGTCAAATTCAGTTAAACAAAAGTTTTCAGGGTTCAGATGTTTGTGCTGAAGATATGTGTCAGAAAGGAGGAAGCCAGTCCAGCAGTTGCATACATCTTTGTCAGTTCCTGCTCAATTGCCTCTGAGTATTCCCATGACTGCAGATCTTTGATCTAAATATCACCTGATCCACCAAATTATAGGAGTTATGGGGTGAAGATGGCAGTTTAGTGAGATAACTTGAGACAGCAGGGCCTGAGCGTCAGGCTGGCTAGGAAGGAATGTCAGGACAAACAGCATCTTCAAGCTGACCAGATTCCTTAGACTTTTAAACTTAACTCAGAGCCTGCAACTTCACACTTTACCCAGGCACAATACTGAAATTGTTACTGCTGTTTGCAAAAGGGCTACAACTTATTTGGCTCTTCAGACTGTCTTGTTTCCCTCTATTTGCCTTCACTAATGTGTGACAAATGTGGCATGGTAAAATCACATCGAGCCTGTAAAATATACTTCCTTTTCAGCCTGCACATTGTACTATATGGAGGATTTAGCCCTTATCACCCACTCACTGGAGTCACACGTGAATGCACAGCAGAGATTTGTCACTAGGTTAACCATTAACTGAAAACCCTCATGAACCTGGACACCAAAATTTGTGGCTTATATAGTTTAGTCATCATGTACCTTGAAGGAAGTGAGGGGGACCCATAAATCACTCCAATCAATCACCCACCCACCCCACCCCCCCCCAAAAATGCAGTCAAAGCACTCCAGAAATAAAACCATATGGCACAATCATGTCAGCTCTGTTTATATAAGCTGTTCCTAGAAACAGCAGTAGTGCAATACCAGATTTCCATATACTGAATCAATATTTGAGTGTTTGAGACCAGGTGTTTTATAAGATGCCATTAAGTGAGCAGGGCACATTAGCAGGTTCAAAACAGACTGTGGAGGGTTCCTCAGCCCCTGTGTTTCCACTTGCATTCCTCAGTCTCACAGCACCAACATGCACTCTCCAAGTCCTTTTGATTGGATTCAGCAGACCCAAACAGATTGTGACAATTGTGCCTTGTTTCTTTCTCGAAGAGTTTTATACATTTAGGGCCAGCAATAAGAAATTAATGAACTGCTTGCTTATTTGAATAACAGCTCCTGGTAGATGTGCTCACTGGGTTACACAGGCTTTCAGAAGTCTCATTTCTGCATTGCATTGTTTCTAGGTTGCAGTGCGGTGACTTTAGCTGTGCATTAATGAACACCTGCATGGCTGGTGATATTTGTCTGTCATTCTGCTTAAGATAGAAAAGACTCAATTGTGCTGACAGGCTTTCCAAGCAGTGCAATTGTAGCTGTGGGTTTTAAAATACGAAGTATAGAGTTTTACTGCCTTCTTATCAGTATGGGATTTAGCTTGTTTGCAAGAAGTATCAGATTTGAAGTTAAAATTGTATGTAAGTTATTTTGGCTGGTGTAATTCTGTTGTGTCATATTGTATATGACTATGTATTTTGCATTATTCAGCATTTTAAGCCAGTATCTGAAAAAGAGAATGTTTTACATTCTACAGAGAGATTAATATTTAAAAACAAATATGGTGCTTTATATGAATAAAATCCAAGTTACTTATATCCATCCTTTCCATGTGCAGCAGTTTGGATAAATACTGAGAGCAAATGTTGCCTTTTTCAATATTTCTCTCAAGAAGAAGTGAATTTTATATCTACCAGGAACTCTTTGAAGCTCTCTGACTCCGAGATGATGGATGACATAAATGTATCTTTCTGCTTTGTTTTTTCCCAGTCTCCATTGCTTACTCCCAAGTCAGCACTGCAGCCTCCTACTAGAAGAAAATAGTAGACTCTTGCCTCAGGTAGTTTTGTTGCTTCCAGTCTGTTTGATATACTGTTGAAGTACTCTATATAGCTAATAATAGTAATGCATATATCATAGTAATAGTTGTTTATTATTGACTTATAATTATTTTAAGAAAATTATCCTCATGTTTATCACAACTTTCATAGATGAACAGAGATTTATTTGGGAGACAGTTGATTCTAGTGGCCAGATGTTTTGTTAGGTTTTATTTATTAAAAACCCCACTCTTCACTTTCAACCTTAGATAGCAATTGAAATTAATCCTGAATTTCTGTTTTGCAAAGTAATCAGTTTCTAAAATTTGAGAGACCACTCTAATGTCTGACTGCTGTCTTTCTGCGACCTGGGACCCGTTCTTTTGCATTGTTCCCTGCAACACCAATGCAAACCTAACTTCAGGTTTGGAAAAGTCTGCAAGAAAGTAACTGGCAAAGGGTCTTCTGGTGATGTTCTCAATGCTCTGAAGTTCCCAGTCAGCACTCTGGGGAGAACACAAATAATATCAGCAAGAACATTTTATTAAATCAAAATAAGACTTGGTGTACCTGGGATGAAACAACATTAATTTTTACAATTCCTAGAGTTGTGTGTGTTTGTGTAGAAAATATTATCACTATATCTTCAAATGAGAGTGAATAGTAATTCAGTGAAATCTAGCTGCCCCAATTAAGTAGGATGCTCTGCCCCCTCCCCCC
>VWZD01001298.1:2359-16214 GCA_013396695.1 Sakesphorus luctuosus | reverse complement strand
TGTACTGATTCAGTCCTCTTCAAAGGCAGTTAGTGTCTCTGAGAGATCAGCTGAAGGGAAGAATGTGCAAGGGCAGTAACAACGCCCTCTAAGAAAACCAGAGGACACCACCACATTGGTAGAAGCCTTCTGGGAAGACAAGATTAATTTATCCAGTCCATTTAGTCTAATAGATCAAGACAGTTGTAGCTGGTTATTTTCAATTTTTAAAATATCTCTTTATTAAACATGGAGGGNCTCATATTGGTGGAAGCTGTCTCAGACAATGCTCATTAAAAAAATATTAAAAGCCCTAGGAACAGATGAATATTAGATGCTGACTGTTTTACTGCTTGATAATGTGGAAAACTTAATCCACAAAGGAGTCATTTACGTTACTGTGGAGCTGAGCTAGCCAATGCGCTCCTGGATCTATACAGTTCTGGTTTATACAACTGCATAGCTGAAATGTTCCATATTCAGAAGCAAAGAATTTCTTTTGAAAGCCTACTTATTTATGCAAAGTGGTCTTGTGTCAATACTTCTTATGTTTGAGGTTTGGCCTGGTTGATAATTACAGTCCTTGGAATTGTACTGTTGGTTTTGCTTAAAAAAAAAAGTTTCAATTGTGACATATTAGAATCCACTTTGAAATATAGAACTAAAGGTGAAGGTTTTCATAGAGGGTTAGGGTTAGTTCTCTTCATAAGAAACTAAAAAGGGCATAACTTAATTCAAAATTAGCTGTTGCTTTGTATGTACTATGATAAAAAGAACTTACAATGGCCCTTACAGTGCCATCCACTACTGTCCTTGCCACCTACCCTGTTGTGGATGAGGCCATATACTATTTTCACAATTGGTTTTCAGAGCTGGTATTCTGTTATGAAAACAGAAAAATAAATATTTTTTTAATGTCACACACTTCTTCAAGACAGGTCATATCTGGAGACAGAAGGCATTAAATTGATTGCTGGCTATGAATGTCCACTGATTTTCCTTAGTCTATTCCGTAAGTGATGTTGTTTTAGAAGACTTGATGTCTAATACTTCTCAGGTAATATTCCAAAATATTTTCAATATAGCCTTGCTAATAAATTCTTTTGACATAACTTTAAATTATACAACATATTTATAACAATCATATTATTAATGAAAACTGAATTTTCCAAATGTTGCTTTAATGACCTTGTTGTGGAGAGAATAGTAAGTCTTTCAAGATGTTGTAGTTTGGAATTACAATGTAAATTCCTTCCCTGCCCCTAACTGCCCATGCCATTAGTTAACAAAAGAAGTTGTTAACTGCTACCGGCTCCTTCTTTTTCATTTAGGTGGGGGGCAGACTGTCTCTTTTGGTTTTGGGGACATTCCATTTTAACTCGGGCTGAACGTGGCAGTTGTGTGTGTGTTGCTGTGCAGGAGAAGCCGTTTATCCTGCTCCTCGCTGCTGCTGGTTTTTCTTAGCAAGCTGTTCTCCCGGTTTGGTTTTGGGGCCCAGGTTGCCACTCCGGTCTCACCGCCGCCTGCAGTGCCGCGACCTGCCTGCCCCCGCTGTGGCAGCGACCCTGGAGAGAGAAATCACAGATGCTCTCCGGGACACACTGCGGCTTTCCACTCCCCNTTATATAGTTATATATAAATATATATATATTTATATATAGTAGTTATGAACAGTTACCCTTCTTACATCCATTTTCTAGTTAAAGTTCCTTTTCTTAAGTTTAATAAAGAGTGACATGGTTATTGTGGAGGAATCCTCTCCTCTGCTTTTTGGTAAACATTTTAGTTTTTCCCCTTAAACTAAGACACAAGATGATTGTAGAAATTAAGAAAAATACACATAGAATTAATAAACTGTTAAGTAAGATGACAACATACATAAGTTTTTATTGCAAAGTGTTTTTTGCTAGCCATAACAAAAAGTTATCACTCAAAAGTGTAAGTTGTCAAAAACCTATTGGCATAGTTTGTAACTATTTTCATGATGCTGCACTTGCTTTGCCTGAAGCTGTGTATATTTCCCTTTACAGGAACTTGACAATGTGTTTTGAAAATATGAATTATAAAGAAATAGGTAAACTTAGTTTCCACAGCTGATCAGTTTCTGGAAGTTGTATGAGTCAGACTTTTTCCCCCCAGAATCTTTAAACAGCTTTTAGCTAACCTTACAAGCTGTAGCATATGGTTTTAAATTTGCTTAGATACCTGCAAATGGGAGGTGGTTCTCTAATGTGCAAATGTTATTAATTGTCTCCCCTCCCCCATTCCATGGCCTTATTCAGTCCTAGAGTGATTTAATATTCACATATAATATATATAATGTATATTTTATGATGGTTTAAGATTTAGGATTTTAAAAGTATGTATAAAAATCCTTCATATTCCTATAAAATCAGTCTTTTACTTCTGGTCGCTGTGTATGTGAAAGCAGGTAGTTTGAAGTAGGAACTTTAAAGAATGTTTGATTAGTTTTTCTTGTATTTTATTTCTACTTGTTCTCACATCAGTGAGACTTGTAGTGAAATTTCTGATTCTCAATCAATTATCTAAACTTTCTGCATAGTTTCTGGGGAAGGGAGAACAGCTAGGAAAGAGATATGAAATACTCAGAGAGCAGGAGTACACTGAGGGAGAATACCTTGCCTTAGCTCTGCATTCTTTTAAGTCCAGTTATGAAACATAGTGGATATTGAAAAGAAAATATTTCTATTTAATCCTTTGAATGTATTTTGATGCTATTGTGAAGTAAAAAAAAAATGCTTGCCCAGATCTTTTTTTTCCAAATATTTAGTCAAATGTATGTATATCAGTCAATATACAAAATTAAACCTGATATTCTGAATACATTAAAAATAAGCCAATCAGGCTCAATACACTACACCTGAATAGACACCTCTTCATGTCCAGGTCAATCATGATTTAGGCTGTGGCAATTATAAATGGCAGTCAGAAGTAATCAGTAGTGAACTTGATTTGGAAAACTAAAATATACATGATTTTCAGCTCTAACTTTGTTGTTGCACGTGAACACTAGGAACAGTCTGAATAGAAATTACAACTGAATAAAGCTTCTGTTATTTACAGCTATGTTTGAAGACTAAACTTGTTGCTCATTATAGCTTGCATTGCTCCCCAAATACGGATATGTGAAACATTTAAACCTGAAATATAGAAGACAAAAATAGTCATCCATGCTAAATGTTGAATAAAAAATGAGAACAAAAAAGATTCACTTTCCTCCTTCTGTTTATTTTATAGGATTTCTATTTTGTTAATGTTCCAAATGGTGAAACAAGTATCATTCTGTTCATGTAAAAGTTCTGAATGAATTTTAAAAAAAGAAAAAACAATAAAGCTTTCTGAACTGTTTTGCATTTATAAGTTTTCATCATTCTTTATGACATAACCTACTGGAAAGAAATTCTGCAGGTAATAGTAAGACAATCAAATTTCACAGCATTCCTTCTACTGTTGTATTTCAAAGATATATATCCTTTTGAAAGATGGAAGAGTGAGATGGCAATGTGAAATGAATTGAAATTATGTATTCAACTGCTCCTTAAGTGTTCTAGCCAAATATTACTTGACAAGTTAGGGAGAATAAATTGACATTTATGAAATGCCTGGAGATTTGGCACAAATACTGATGACAATTACCAGAAATTATCTCTATATTGAATTTTTCATAAGTGAGGACTGGATTAGCAGGTTTTCTGTGGTTTCCACTGAATAACTATAGATTAATAACTGTGCAATATTAGGGTGCCTTGATAAGAGAAAATTTCTGTTGAGTGCTTTTAAGGTAAGGACGAACACAAAAATAAGAAGAAAGAAAACAATAGAGCAAAACTATTAAGATTCTTATTGCTTTTTTATTTTCTGATTTTCTCAAAATCTTAAATGCACCAGTACAGGCTGGGGTCTGACCTACTGGAAGGCAGCTGTGCAGAGAAGGACCTGGGAGTCCTAGTGGACAACTAGTTGTCCATGATCCAGCAGTGTGTCCTTGTGGCTAAGAAAGCCAGTGGTATCCTGGGAGATGACGTTAGGAAGAACCTTGCCAGTAGGTTGAGCGTGGGGGCCCTGCCTCTCTCTACTCAGCTCTAGTGAGGCCACTCAGTGTAAGGGAGACATGGAATTCCTGGTATGAGTCCAGTGGAGGGTGACAAAGATGATTAAGGGACTGAAGCATCGCTCTTACGAGGAAAGGCTGAGGGTGCTGGACTTGTTCCACCTCAAGAAGGGACAATTCAGAGGGGACTTTGCCAATGTCTATAAGTATCTGAAAGGAGGGTATCAAGAGGGTGGAGCCAGGCTCTTCTTGGTAGCACCAAGCAATAGAACAAGAGGCAGAAACTGATGCATAGAACATTCCCCTTGAATATGAGGAAGAACTTCACTGTGCAGATGACTGTGCACTGGAAAAGATGACCCAGAGAGGAGCAATACCTCACTGGAGATAAACTTGTGTCATGTGCTTTGGGATGGCCCTGTTTGAGCAGTGAAGTTGGACCAGATGACCCAATGTAATCCCTTCCAAACTGATTAATTCTGTGATTCTGTAAATGTGAGGGGCGTTTTTCTTTTGTTGGGTTTGCGTTTTTGGTTTGGGTTTGGGGTTTTTTTTGTTTGTTTGTTTGTTTGGGGGTTTTTTTTGTGAAACCCTTTATTTCATTAGCAAAGCCTTTGGGACCTAAGAAAAAGAAATGTTATTGTTAGAAAATATTTCCTAGTACTCAGCCTAAATTTCTCCTTCTACCTTGTCTGCTCCAGGCATGAGGAATAAATTATTCTTGTTTGCAGCAGCTATGGAATATATTTGAAGATTCAAAAAGCATTATGTCTCAGTCTTTTTCTTTTCTAGACTAAACAGTCTTATTCTCTCAGCTCTTTCCTTTCAAGACTATTTTATCAGCTCTCTGATAATTCATTCTGCCATTCTCTAGATTCTTTCCATTTGAGCATGTTTCTTGTGACATGGCAAATTTGAATCCAAAATACACCCTCTTGCTGAAGGCCACAAAGAATGGTGTGGGTTGAAAGGGATCTTGCAAATCACAATTCCTGATTATCACAGAAAGGTCCTTGCCTCTTGCACAGTGCTATGAAGCTGTTGACTCACATTTAGTTTGTGAACCATTAAATTATTTTCTGCAGGTATGACATCCAGCCAGCTATTTCTCAGTCTCCCCTTGTGCAAGAGATTATTAATGCCAAGTGCAATGCCTTGTTTTCCTCCATTTGATTAAATTAACAATTATCACTTCTCTAGTTACTAAGAGAAATAAGGGATCACAGTTTGTACTTAGAGTGTGCATCAACCCCTTTATTTTGATATTGCAAGATCAGCACTGAGTTTCTGAGGTTGGCCTCCTTTGCCATGCACTTAACAAACGAGGAACCTTGCCCAGTACTTTCCTTCAGTAGGACATGATTTGCAGTGTTAGAAGTAACACTTGTAATCCTTATTTCTGGAAGTCTGTACTCCTAAAGAAATATTTCTTCGTCTGTGTTCCTCAGAGTCTTCAATGAAAGGCCATTTTTCTCCTCTTGCCTCAATGCCTTTCTTTGGCTAACCAATACCAAATGCCAAGAGTGGAAATATATCAGTTGATGACATAGCTTTACCTTACTATGGTAGATTGTTCCCCCTCTTTTATCATTTCACATCCAACCTGACATTCTATCTGGTTTATCCAGTTTGAGGTTCCCCATCAAGCTAAATATTGAGGAGTAATTTCATCGGAGGCTAAGTATATTTGAGCACTATTTTGTGTAGTGTTATCATGATTGTTTTAATTTATAGAAAAAGATAAGGTAATTGAAGAATATTTATTCTACATCTCCACTGTTTTTGCTTCCTTTTATATATGAGTATGATTTCTTGGGCAGATGGATGGAAAGGGATCTAACAGATGAGAACACATTCTGTAATAATTTAAAAAGTGAAACATAAGCCACTGTCCATCTATCCAGGCTTAAGAGAATCAGTACTCAAGCTTCTTGTTCTTTACATTATTTACAATTTCATTTTGAGAGTTCTTTAAGAGAAATCCCGTGGCGTAGTGGAGAGCACTCTGGTCTCTGACTCCCAAGGTCGCAAGTTCGAGTCTCAGTATGGACCGTCCCTGGCAGTTCAATGCCTCCCTGCCATCCGATCCCGTCAGATCTCGAATGCCAAGCAGGGTCAGCCCCGGTTAGTACTGGGTGCTGTAGATAGTCCTAAGGACTTCAGTGTCACTGTCCAAGCTTGCTTGGCCTTGGCAAAATGAACCTTAGGACTTAAACGGTGGGGCCAGTTCTGCACACGCTGTGCCTCACCTAAAAAATCCACTGCGCAGGCTCGGAGGGCACACCCAGGTGGGGTGAGCCCTTCCCAAATCTTTGTTCGTGAAGATTGGCCATTATTATGATCTTTGTGGCAAACACCTTTCAAAAACTGGTTTATAAAATCTTTTTATTTTAAACTGGATAAACTGCACTTCATACTTAAATTAAACAGCAGTGAAAGTTATTTTAATCTTATGTGTGTATATATCTGCATTACCTTTCATTACAATCACTTCAGGACTTCCTAGCTGAAACAGAAAATAAGCCAAATCATTGCCAGAGTGCCTATTCTCATCTCTGTTTAAAAATTAAAAGAGTAGTAACTCCATTTTAGAAAAGATTAGAATTACTGTCTTAAATATGCAAAAAATCCTTCTGCGAAAGTGACAGACTAGTTGGCAGAGTGATGTGTGGTGTTAGGTTAAAGTATGGATTCAATGATCTCAGAAGACTTTTCCAACCTAGCCGATTTTATGATTCTATTCTATGATTCTATGATATGTTAGAAGTCTTAGATCTTAACGAAGAGATGTCAGAAATGCTTTAAATTATGCTACTCCTGGTGAGTGCACTGGTTCTACAGATTGCCTTGCCTAAGCTTACAACACCACCCATGTGGACAGTGGAGAAACAGCAGTATTTTTAACCACACATATGTATGCTCTACAGCTTAACACTGAATTGTAAAGACATGATAGTTGTGGCTCAAATTTGAAATGAAAAGTTGAATACTGTTAAAGCTGTGCCGCTCCCTCCTTCGCAGGTTAAATGACTGTAAGCTTCTCTGATATTCAGATAAAGAACAGAGTAGAAGACAACTGATGTGTGATACAATGCATTCACTTTTCAAGAGAAATTCTTTTTAAAAGAGACTGCTAAATTCTTTAGGCTTGATACAAAACTTAAGAAGCTGCACAAAAACTGTATGTGAACTGTAATGCAGGCAGTTCTGGGAAGGTCTGGACACACTGTATACTTTTTTGCATTTTGTTTGATGTAACTCTAGATTTACTGCTGTGTCCAGGCTCAGATGTATGATAATTGACAGTGTTTAACAATTACCACGTTTATCGTTGTGTATTTGCCTCAATTAATTTAGAATTCTTAACCAGTGTCTGGGCTTGATTACAGTGCTAGGGTCAGCCATGGACTGTTCCCAGTAGTCAGGATAAGATGACTCTGGTTTTGAGGGGGAGATTTAATCTGGAAGATATCGATTTAATATAAGATTTCATATTAGATGTAGATAATTTATATCAGCCTACTGAACCCACAAGGGATTACTGATATTGACACAGTTTAATACTAGGAAGACAAACTAACAGCTTTTAAGAGCATGCAAAACACTTTTGCTACTTACCCAGACTGAAATTATTGATTGTTTTATCAGGCTAGGTGTTTATATGCAAAGGGTAGGGTCAAAGAAAGAAACAAGAAAACAAAAAATGACAGAAGAGAGGAATGGAAATCTTAGGCAGACTAGGCATAGTAGCTGCTGCTATGGCTTTGCTTATAACTGCCTCATATGCCCTTGTGAGTGCAAGTGTGTATGTTTAGAGACAATATGTTTCATCTGTTATTTTGAATGTTTGCAAATGATATTGGGTTTGATTCTGTAATGACTAATGCAATTTCTCCAATTATTTCAGCTGCCAACTGTGTTCTTATTTAAGAATAGCTACTATCATCCTTTAGAAAACTAAAGTTTTTGTAATATGTAAATTTCTGGAAAGATGCTTGGTACCACTTCTAAGTGACCATATTAGAAAGCCTTCCATGATTGCCAGTAGTGTTGTTATAAATCTATTTTGCATAATAATTAAATAGTATCACTCCAACCCTGAGAAATCATAGACCTTTTGTCATCATTAGACAAAATCAGGCTGAGTGTAAACATAGCCTACTTTCCTCCGTGTTTTTGTATTTGTATGCAGCAATTGTCAGCATGTCAGCAGTGGACAGTGATAAAGTGCATTTTTCTGCTTGGGTGGTTAGCCCTTTCATTTTTACAAGTGACAAAATAAAAATCTGTTGAAGAGTGAACATGCTGCTTTCACTGTGTCATCTCAGCCCTGCGGGTCATTTTATTATAAAAATGTAAAAATCCAGTCAATTTTATTTAATCAGCTGAAAAGGAAAAGTGTTTCCAGGTCATTAATCAAGTGCTCCTTCTCTGTGGGACTTGTCTCTTCAGAAACTGCCATCTGAATCATTAATAAAGCTGAAAAGATTTTGTGCCAGGAGGTTTTCGAGAAACCTAGATGTTATCAATATAACTGGAGTAAAGTAATTTGAGGTCAACAAATAAAGCTTTATATATTCATTGCTTCAAAAGCTGAACATTGCTTATTAAAAAAACAATTAATGAGTTTTAATAAAGCATTTAATTGTTAGAAAACATACAATTGCTTAGAAGTTTGATTATATATTCCATAATTATATGTTTTCTTTAATGTTACCTAACCATATATTTACTGTAAATTTTTATGTGATTGATCAAAACATGATGAGACATAAGAAGAGATAATTACTACTGTATCTGTAATAAGAATGGTAGTAATTAAGCCACAGAGAACTACATTCAAATAATGTCAAGCTTGAGACTTAAACCTCTATCAAAAAAGGTGCTTGCTGCACTGTTAGCACATTTACCTCCATGCATGCCTCCATGAGGCAACTTGTGCAACCTGTGGGCTACTCTGTGTGCCTGTTTTGTGGCAGGCAACAACCCACTTCCTCATTCTGTGAACATGTGTGATAGAAAGTGTTTCCACCTCACATGACAACCAAGTTGAAAACCTCGCAAAATATGGGAATTAGTAGTTTAAAAGGATAGAGTGTGGTGTAAATTAATCATGACAGCATGAATTAGAGTACTCTGATGGCCATTCATGTTTTGTCTGCCATTGGGAAACTAAGATCTGATTCCCCATTTTTTCACCTGTTCCTTTGGAAAGACAGTAGTACCAACAGGAGTAAATTTGGTTTGGTAAATGAGTAGCCTAAACTTTATGATTTTCATTTTGCAGGAGGATCATAGATTCAGGTGTCTGCTTTTCATCAAAGAGCAAGTATTTGAATCCAGTTTCCTGACTGCCGCCTGGTCAGAACTGGATTCTTATCCCCATTCAACCCCTGAAAACTGCTTATTTGGGTTTGACAAATGTCAAAACATAGACCAGAAAACTTTTTCTGCCAGGAACTTCCTATTTAGACTACTTATGAATATCCCATTTGTGTTTACACCAGTGGTCTCTGGAGGTAGGAAGACAAGAGAAGCTTTCTTGAATAATACTTCTTGTTTTACATCCAGTCTTTTGCAATACAATAGATTGGACCCAATTAAATTAACTAGCTGTTCCTATTTATATCTAGTGTTTTGATTAGTAAGAAATGAATTTTGCTTTATGAAAGTGCTAAAGTTATAATTCAAAAGTTACATAAATCCCTGTCTATTTAGAAGGACTGTAGTTCAAACTATATTCATATGGTGTGCATTTATTCATGCATATTCTAGTGACAAAATTACTAAATATTCATTTGATAAAAATATGACAAAAAGTAGATCCCATGTACCTTTTTCTCCAGTGTTTTAAACGTAATTTTAATCTCATACACAGTATCTTGTATGTAAATTAAGATGGTTATTTCTTCACAGTAAACGCTTATATCCTGTTACAGTATTCTGAATTCCAAATTCATGTCTATCAATATAACTTAGATTCTGTAATATTCTTCTGAACAGTGAGAACTTAAGAGCTAACGCTAATCTCTATTACCATCATTGCATCTTGCAGACTGTGAAGACTTTTTCTAAACTGTACTGTAGCCCTATAGTGAGATCACAGACAATGTAAATTCTGTATAACACTGTGGATGCCCTTGCTTATGTTGGACTTTGCTTATTGTGGATGATGCTTACATTGTCATAACTGCATGAAGCTTGGCACACAGGCTTGCAACAGGGTACCAAAGAACTAGAATCTAATTGCATTTCCACCAGTTCAATTCACTCGGAGTTACTTGTTTGTACCTGTGTAACGGAGTGAAAAAGAGCCTGCCGGTCAACAGCAGCAGTAATTACTTGTCCACTAGGAACTGAACTGAGGCCACCAATTCCTTTCACACAGTTGACCACACAGTCATTGGATGGCAATGACATCTTGTTCTGAGCAACAAAAGCTACTCATAACAGGAATTTAGTAGTGAAAGGTTTAAGAGTCCATTTACCAATCCCCAGGACTCAATGGCTCATGAGACTAGTAATGTGTTATGAAGTCTCTCACCATCACAAACTTACAGTTTCAAGAGTCTGTGAGTGTGTACGTGTGCAAGCTTCTTTTTTCTCTCCCCATAAAAAATTGTCTAAGGTGCCCTGCCAGCTTTGGGAAAGAGTATCTTTACACTGTTGTGATAATTTGAGATGTGGCAGAATTTTGTTATTCAAAGCAGGTGTCTTCTTTTTTTTCTTTTTTTTCTATTATTTTATTTTAAAATGAAACTTCAGAGATATTTTAGTCTTAATATAGACTAATCACTATAATGGTTTTCTAAAAAAAAAGTGAGCTGTATAAATAATATAATTTTATCACTTATTTTTCTCCTCCAAAATCACCATTTCTGTAATTAGTCTATATTAAGACAGAAAAAAAATAATTATGAAATTTTGTTTGAAGATGAAAGACTATTGCAAAAAAATGCTGCTTTGAATTCCAAAGCTCTGCCAAGTCCTAAATTATCACAGCAGGAGTAAAGATGGTATAACAATGATAAAACAGCTCCAAAGAAGCTTAGTTCCAGCACAAATGAAAATGTCTACATTTTTTTTGGTAACAAATGTAGTAATTTTTCAGTAATTGTTATTAACTATTTTTAGCAAGTAAGTAACATCAGTTCTCCTTTAACAATGTCAGTTGCCATTAATATAAATCTTTCAGGACTCACTTTTATGCATACATATACTTTGCACATCAGAAAGGCAGTAGTTTGCAGTTCTAAAATAGATTAATTTTCCATCAGAAAATGTGGAGCAATATCTACTTCCAAATTCACTGATTTTCTGATTTTGCTCCACTGAGACATTTACTCTACCTGTAAAGGTGTTAATTAGTGGGTTTCATAGAATCATAGACTATCCTGAGTTGGAAGGGATGCACAGTGATCGCTGAGTCCAACTCCTCATCCTGCACTGGACACCCAAAGAGTCACTCCATGGGCCTGAGAGCATTGTCCAAACTCTTTTTGAACTCAGACAGGCTTGGTGCTGTGACCACTTCTCTGAGAAGCCTGTTCCAGTGCTCAACCACCCTCTGGGTAAAAAACCTTTCCATAACACCCAAGTTACCCCCACTCCACACAACACTTTCCTCCAGCACATCTTCATGCCATTTTACCTTTGGGTTCTGTCTTTAGTCATCACAGGAAAGACACTAGTATCTGTCCCCCTGCTTACCCTCATGCGGAAGCTATGGACTGCAATGAGGTCTCCCCTCAGTCTCCACTTCTCCAGGCTGAGGAGACCAAGTGACATCAGCTTCCCCTAATATGGCTTCCCCTCAAGGCCCTTCACCATTTCTGTGGTTTTCCTTTGGACATTCACTAATAGCTCTTCTTTATATTGAGATGTCCAAAACCATACAGTACTCAAATCAGTCTTGCACCAGTGCAGAGCAGAGCAGGACAATCCTGTCCCTCACCTGGCTGTCAATGTTTTGCCTGATGTCCCTGGGACATGGTTGCACCTCCTGGCTGCCAGGGTACTGCTGACTCAGATTCAACTCGACATCCACCAGCATCCCCAGGTCCTTTCCTATGGCACTGCTTTCCAACATCTCATTTCCCAGTCTGTAGGAACATCCAGGGTTGTCCCATGTGAAGAATCTGACACTTGCCCTTGTTTACCTTCATACTGTTGATAATTTCACTGTTCTCTCATATGTTCGGGTCTCTCTGTGGAGCCTCTCTGCCTTAGAGGGAGTCAAAAGCTCCTCTTAATTTAGTTCCATTGGCAAAATTACTTCATATACTTTCACTTGTCAGTAATAAAACAGAAAATTAAAACCATATTCACTTACACATGAAGAAAGTTGAAGACACCACAAATACAGACTCTTTTGGGATGACTGTAACAACAGACATCTAGATAGTGTAAGTACTGAACAACCATGTAGGTAAGTACTTTAAAAATTGACTTCTATGCTTTGACAAGTGTTTTTAGCACATTTTACCTCTTTCTTGCTCTTTAATGTCAGAAATGTGGAACTATTTCTCTTCTTACCTCATTGTCATTCACTACATTTGCAAAAAGAAAAAAATAAAAGAAACAATGTCTTTGCATATTTTGTTATCAAAGTTCACAAGATATTGTTCTACTGTGTGACATGGGACCTCAGACTGAAACTGTTCCCATTTGGTCACTTAACTCTGATCTCACACTACTGCAAGATCATGCTAAATTTCTTGCCCATTTTTTTTTTCCCCTGGAATCATATGTTTTTGCAGATTTGATTTAATTTACCTATTCTATTCCTAAGTATGTTTGAGCACTACCCTCTTAGCTTAGTAATTTCTTGTCTCTGGAGTTTACTGATAATAAAAGATTTTCCCAACTTCCATTTGCTAGGCTATTTTGCCACCTTCCTCTACTCTGACCAGATATTCCTTTGCATCTCCTCTACTTTACTTTCTTTTTATTATCTATCTTCTTCCTCTCCTTCAAGACCCGACTGATTGGAATTTACTCAATACTTTGGATGAAGCCACATCAAGTCCTTAGAAGATTTTTTTCTAGTTACTTTTTTTTGTTTGGTAAAGTTTCTCCTCGCAGTCTACATTTCTTCTTTCAGTGCAATGATCACCACCTTCCTTGCTCACAACCAGAGTTCTCTACTACTTTCCGTCTACACCTGCTTAGGTAATGATTTCTCCTCTAGCATTGCCACAAACTTGACTGAAATTCAGATAGATAAGAACATATAAATGTAAATTTATTACTGACAGATATCAGCTGACTGATGATGGATGCATTTTTATTCCTTTAGTTTCTTAGTACCTTGAAGCACTTTGTACAGTAAGTATTTTTCTGATCTGTTTTGAAACCTCATAAAAATCTATATTTTTCATTTTGTTTCGAAATTTGCATGTTTTTTATGTTTTCGGATTCAGTTGTTTTGTAGGGAAATAAACTTGTGATATACACAGCTACAACATAAAGAATGACATGTAATACAAGATATAAAAGACATAAAGCTGCCAGGAAATGTCCAAAAGAGGGCTATGAAGATCATAAAGGGCCTTTTAGGGTAAACCATTAAGAGTGGCTGAGGTCACGTGGTCTGTTCAGTGCAGAGAAGAGGAGACTGAGGGGAGACCTTATTGCAGCCACAACTTCCTCTTGAGGGGATGTCACGACCCGCTCCTGGGATGGGGACGGGGGTAACCTAGTTTGTTTTTAATCATTCCCTTTAGAGTGGATTAAAGTGAAACGACACTATATAATCTGTAATATATAATTCCGTATAGTGTGACATAGAAGATAACCTTAGCG
>VWZD01001296.1:1032410-1132557 GCA_013396695.1 Sakesphorus luctuosus | reverse complement strand
GGGGCGCGGCGCGGCACCGACAGGCTCGGCAGCGCCGCCCCGCCGGCTCCGCTGCCGCCCGGGGAGCGGGGACGCTGCTGCGGGGGCTGCCCCGCAGGAGGGCCCCGAGCCCGCGAGAGCGGCGCCGCCCAACGCAGGCGCTTCCCCAGCGACACCGGGAGCGCGGCGCGGAACGCGGCCAGGGAGGAACAAGCGGCATCCCCGACGCTCTCCGGGAACAGACGTGCTTCCCGAGTTACTCCGGGGTTCAGGGAACCCCTCCCGGCGTAGTCCATGGTTTCTTCTCTGGGTGTGCATTAGCTGGTATAATGAATGGAGCGGTACAGCGCAGACGTGACCGTCTCAGCCTTTTGTTCGTGTACAAGGCTGTTAATACCACACAATAAATGTGCAGTACTTACGTTAACATAAAACTCGTATATGCAGCAGAACATTGCATGAACTGTTTTCTGTAAAATAAAATGTTGCTCGGCGGTAATATTTAAATAATCCCAGTATATGGAAGTATGTTAAAGGGTGCTGAAGGTACACAACTCCTTAGAGGTTCTGTGGTGCTTTATTGAAACCATTCTTCTAGAAATACTGTTACTCTGCTCTTGTCATCAATGTGAGTTTTCTCTGGTATGTAATGATAGTTTTGTTTCGCTCACAAGGGTGAGAGCTTTTAAACAGTGCCAAATTAGGAGCAGCAGATATTTTGTGAATAATTGAATGATAGAACTGATTGGGCCAGAAATGCAGACACTTCCAGTGCACTTCCATTAACTATAGCCATGTGTCCTACAGAACAGCCATTGCCATCTTGCATGCGATACACTTCAGAGTCATAGAACAACCACCTGTTCAGTGTTCCTTTGTGATCCTCATTGACCAATTTCACAGCACACCAGAATACTAAAGCTGGTGGATGTTGACTTGGAAGCCTGTCACAAGCCACATAATCCTTGTAACGCAAGGTTGATCAACATTCATTCCTAGAGCCTTTTCTTCTAAATGGTGTAACTGACCCAGCATCATAGACATCTGGTTTTAACCTGCAGATTCCCTTGGATTTTGCTGCTGCTTTGTCACACCTGACAGCAGTGGCACTTGTGAATTGCTGTGAGTTGTGCCTGTGTCCCCTGCAGCAGCCACAGTGGTGGCAGAGGGGGTCACTGCTGAGACGAGTTGGGTGGTGCTCTTACAGCAGCCAACCTTGGTACCTGAAGTGACTGTGGAATCATATCTAAAGTCCGTGGTGACCTATTTACATGTAAAACTACTAACTGGCTTTCTAGTTTGAAGGGGCAGATAACAACAGATAAGTCATTGTCTCTGCAACGTATCTACTAGTTATCTCTTTGAATCCGCAACATAAAAGTTTCAAGAAGTGGTATCTGCCAGTAGGTATCTACCAATATCACAGCTGTATCCCACTGGGTGAAAAAAACAATCAGCAATTAATTTTGTTGTTCTTCCTACATATCTTTGTGCCATGTGTTAAGTGAACTATTCTTTTTCATTTTTCTTCCTGCATTTTTCTTTCTTTCTTCTTGATGCTATAAACCATGTCAGCTGTACAACTAAATCTTCGTAAGCACACTGGGATTTTTTGTATGATGAGTCACTGGAAAAATAATATTAATTCTATAAAATTTTATTTCCTGCTCATAAGAAATAAAAGTGTTGAATCAGGAGGAAGACCTCTTCATTCACTCATATAGTTTTGCTTCTCTACAGTGGTACTGTAAACTACTTTTTAAAAGATACAGTTATGTTTCTAAGTAACTGTCAATGTTCTAAAATAGTGGGACAATTATCCATGACACTAGAGAACATTCTTCAACTCCTATCAGACAAATGGAGGTGTTAGTCAATGGATTCACAGATAAATCCTGATTATATATCACTATAAACATCATTGACTTGGGGTCACACTTTTCAAAAGGCGGAACTGAGATTGTTCTTTGCAGAGCAGAGTTCCACTACAGTAATTTCACTGAGAATTAAAGCAGTATCTTGCACCTGCACTGAATAATAGGAAGAGGAAAGTATGGATTAGAGCCTACCAGCTAATACCCTCCCCTCTCCATTTAAGCCGAGTTTGTACGAAATGGAGAATCCAGACTCTCCATGTCAGTGACAGCCATCTATAGGAATCTAAAGGTAAGTATGGCTTCCATTTCCTGTATCAGTTTTCTTCCACAAATCAAAAATACATTAGTGAAACAGAAATGTGGGGGGTTTCTCCCGTTTTTACTAGTTTCAGTCTTAGCAAAGGAGTAAAAAACTATATGTGAACTACCTTATGTCAGAACAGATGATCTGCATTAAAAGGCTCTCAAGCAATACCTGGTTTCATCACATCACAGGTTTTTGTATTGGCATTTTCATGAGCAGAAGTACTTCACACTGGCAGTGCCATCATACTTACAACGTCCTTTGGGGGGGTTTCTTCTAAGTCAGTTTCCACTGCTCCAACTTCTGCTAGTTCCCATTTGATCTCTTGTAAAAATGAGTTGCAATTTATTCTGATAGTTGAAATAAATGCTTACTTAACAGACAAAAGAAATCTACTTAATAAAGACCAAGACACATGTCAACAACACAAAAAAATAGAGCCAACCCAACTTTATCTCAGTAAAATATCTGACTGTGAAATTGCAAAATATCCATGCTTAGCAATATGCTTGACACAGAATAACATACAATAGTTCTTTACTTTTTGAAGACTTTTTTTCCCCTACAAGAACAATCAACCTTTTAGCAGTGACCTTTAGATGTAGTGATTACAAACTGTAACATTTTCCATAATGTGAGTTGTTTAAAAGTGTTTGTCATACCTTCTGCTTTAAAATATATCCCCCAGATTCAGCTACTCCAATGAACCTGCCTTTTATTTCACTAGTTTATATACAAGTGTTGTGGGTAAACATCTATCATGGTAACTCCAAATGCTGCAATTTACAATGCCTTTGAGAAACTTGACTTCTGGAAACTCAGGCCAGTTGGTTGAGGTGTTAACTTGTAACCACACTGGGATACTAGAATAAGAAAGTATGCTGACACTTTTGGTGTAAATGATTTGTAAAATAACTGAAGTTATTAAAGTCTTTGAAAAATACTATAGTGTGCTTCTAGTTTAGTTTGTTACAAGAATTGCACCACAAATTTTATTTAGCTTTTCATTGTGATTCAAAGAGCTGTCCAAGTAAAATTACAGATGAGGCACAGTCTATGAAATATGTCAGTAAAGTTACCAGACATTTCAAGCGCTGTGCCTCAGTTTCACTCTCTACCAAGATGTTACAGCTCATTCTGTACATTTATTGTAGAGTCTAAATGAGATTTTTGAATCTGTAACCTACATTTTACTTCAATTTATTTAGACTAACTTTCAGTTTAACATTTGATTTCTTCTTCACTCTTCTAGTAAAATCTAAGTAATGTCAGGGAAACCTTTGTACAGTCATGTTATCACTATAGACCTGTTCATCGCCACAGACCTGTTCATTACTTCCATAGTTACTATTTGCAATACGATCAGTACATAAACCTCAGTAAAACAAACAAACAAAGAAAACAGACACAAACCCACCCCTTTTTTCTTGTTTCACTTCAGACCATTAACCTTTTAGCAACTAGGATCTTTGTTGTACCTGACTGGAGTCAAAGCAGCCGATGGTCCCTGGAGGCCAAAGGTGGGTGAGGCTGTTTCATTACTAGCAATGATAGACTTTGTGGATACTCATATTCATTCCCAAGGAATTACCAGTTTACTCACAGACTTGTATTTGTGCAATGGTAAATTGGTTCTCCATTATACAAATCCAATGAAAAACAAGAAGGGCTGCTATTTTCTTTTTTCAGATCTGTAAACTTAAACTACTGTAATTTTGAAAAAATCTGGGCTGAGTCTAAGAAGTAATTAAACATTCCATGCTAATTCTCAGTGCTTTTCAAAACCATCTAATAGAGTTTGCTAACATATATGGTACTGATCATGGGAGTTCTTTGACATTTCTGCAGGATCCTGTCACAACTTCTGCTACAGAATTCACTGTGAAGCCAGTAAACTAAGTTGCCTTGCTGTCCTCAGTTTTCATAGCTGAACGTTTCCTGAGGGGCTTTTGATTTGTTTGAGTCAAAGGGGAAATAAAAGACAGAACAATCCTGTTAGACCACTACTGCTGAGAAAAGAATCCACAAGCAAACAATGGACACCATTTTCTCAGTGAAATGCAGAGATCTCAGTGAGGTTACATACATGGTGAGAAATGCATATAGCAAATTTTTTTTTTCGTATAATTGAACAAAATTGAAGTGATTAACTCGCACATAGTGATTTAACAAATCAAGGAGATCAGATGATGGTCTGTGATTCTGGTGCCTCCAAACAATTGCTATTTCAGTAGTCTCTCATTTACTTTCTCCTGGTATTGCTTTTTAATTACGAGTTCAATTCTGTGTATTGAAGTATTTAACATCTCACACAAGAATGTAATTACCTTGACCGATAAAGATGAATTATAACCCAAATATCCCCTGGAGCATTTGTAACTTCTTTTATATGCTGCTCTCTACAACTTTTTTTTAGTTCCCCATACTTTTGCCACCTCTGAAGACATTTCCTATCTTGCAAGCATAACTACCTTATTAAAAATGATAAATAAAAATAAGCATTTTTGGAACATTTTCAATGCATTTTAAAATAATATCTAGTGCATCTCAATAGCTTAAGGTCTTCTAACAGAATTTCAGAGCTAGAATGGCTTCTATGCCAATCTTTATTCAATCATATAACATTAAAATACATTTTCTGAATTCATTAGTATCAGATTTGGGAAACCTGAGTACCAAGTTACACAAGCATTTATCAGTTGTGAAAAAGCCAAAAATATTAAAGCAGGTGCTAATTGTTTGTGTGATTCTGAAAATTAGATTAATTTAAGGAGGAATTACAGTTTTTATACTAATATTTATGAATTTTAAAATAATTCATGAAAACTGAAATGTAAAAACAGCAGATGGCAGTCTTCATCTATAAAAATACTTGCGAGGTAGAAAAGGAAAATACCTTACTGAGATCTAAATGCAGCTCTTAATTTTACTAGCTGAAAGCCACTGTAGAAGATTAAAGAATATCTGTACAATGTTGTTATACTCTAGCAACAATTCAAGATAGGTTAGGTTCACAAATTCCACATAACTGTGTGAATTATTATCTTCTTGTGAGAATACAGTGCTGGATACACAGTGTTAGCACTAGAATTATTCTAGTCATTTTAACAGTTCAAAACCAGTAACTACAGATAGAATCTAAACAAATTTTTGATGGAGTTAGCATTTTTATTCTGTGTAAACTGTTTGTCACTAACTGTGTTGTATGTTTAATTCAGGATCTTTTTTGAAAAATACAAGTGAAAAAAATTAAAACATAATTATTGTGCAGTATTTAGGTTATAAGAAGTGCTACTGAAAATATTCCCACTTTTCAAAATTTCTTATACTAATGGCATGCATATTTAATTTTACTTGTCCTGTGCTTTTCCTGAAACTCTAAAACAATTTCAATTTAATCTTTCAGTTTTTCTTTTGGAGGAAGAATTCCAAAATCTCTCAGTATATCATTCCATTCAGTATCTTCATCTGGATTCTGTTTTAATAGTATGTAGTAAAATTAAATCAACAAATTATTCTTGTGTGCCTTTTTAAAAACCAAAACCAGTCATTTTCACTTTGGCATGTATTGAGATGGAACAAAAGAAAACCATTACTTTGAGGCTGCAATACCTTCATGGACCATTCTCTATCATGAATTTTCATTTGTCATTTTTCACTTAAGAACTGAAAACAGTGAGAAAATAAGAAAGAGAGAAAGCTCAAATACAAGCAAAGATAAAATAATTAGTCTCCAAAATATCAGCTAAAAAGGTATAAAATATATATGAAAACCTACTTCAGAAACCCAAAAACTATACACTGTTTACTTAAACATGCCTAAAAAAATCCAGTTTTATACAGGCAAGATTTCTCTGTCAGTATTATTACGTTACTAATAAGAATGTGAATAAATGTGTAAAAGCATGCCTACAATCAGAACACCATTTTATTTTAAATCAATGCTTCATATTAATGTATCAACATAATACACCATGTTCACAACACTGGACTTCTGTAGGGGCTAAATCTACATTTGTGGTAATTTTAATTCAATTAAAATTTAATTCAATTTTAATTCCAAAGATAAAGGAACTGCAAGCTATTCATAAGATGGCATTTCTACTGAAATTATCACATTGAAAGACTCTGTTGGAATGGTAGAATAGCAACACTTGGGAGGCCTCAAATATGGATTTGGAGCCGTAAAGCAGATTTTAACACAGGTTGCCAGTCAAAAAGCATGGTATTTTTTGTCCTGAAATAATAACTTGTTTGAAAAGCCTCCATAAAGAAATAACTGTACAAATATAACAGAAATATTTAGTGATAGACATAATTCTATAATAGTGCAGCATAAAATGAACAAAAAGTACATGACAAAATTTTACCTGAGGAAACATCCAGAATTTCCATTGGATTACTACTGTGCCCATGAGTACTACATTGGCCTTTTCAGCTGTCAGCTGTTTCATTTTTATTCAACAAGGCTCTTATACAGAATTTAGTGTGAGTATAATGAAGGAAATTATAATGAAGATCAAATGCTGCATAAACCTCAAGGCTTTTCACAAAGGTAAAAAACACTGCTCTGCAATTTAGATGAAAAAATACCTCTGGAATGCACAGAGAGTAAATAGAATCATGCTATCACTCACAAGGAAGTTAAATACAGTAGGTTTCCAAGAAGGTTCTGATCTCTGCCAGTTTTTCTAGCACGAGGAAGGAAGAGGCAGCAGCTCAAGACAGTTCCTCCAATCCTCCTATTGCACTGGCTCAGCAGGCAAGGGTACTGCCACCAGCATTCACTACTAATGGCACTCTGGCTTTGCAAACTTCTAGTGCCTTATTGCTAAGACAGAGAAGAGATTTCACATCTGAATAATTTATTCCTTCCGCAAAGCTCCGATATCCAGATATTGGACTGCTCCTCTGGAAATAGTTACAATATGTGGAAAATTATTTTCTGTAACTTTCTGCCTCTAAGGAGGTGGTTATTTCATCTTCAAATGATATTTCAAGTATACTCACAAACTGGTTCTATCTACATATAAAACATAAAGAAAGAATTAAGAATAAGTGATGAATTGAAAATTGATTGAAAAGGAATGGATACAATCCATCAGGAAAAAAAAAATAAAAGAGGAGCTCCATAAATAATCTAATTAATTAGATGGCCACTAATGGGTCTGTAGTAGGAAAAACCCAAATGAAGATTTTGCTATAGGGTAATTCCTCAGGGTTTGCTTACACAAAAATATCTTACACTGAGTCTTACTGCAAGTTTTCAATCCTTCACCAAAGCACAATTTTCACTTAGGTACAGCCAGGGTATCCAAAAAAATCCCTATAACTAGGAGTACTCCTCTCTAAGGTAACCACTGAAAAAAGACAAGTGACGAACATGCACTTTGGCCTCCACATAAGTGTTCAGAGTATGATTGCATGATTAAGTCAGGATCAGATTTGCCTGCTTTACAGAATGCAAATCCTTCCCCATAGCAAGCTTATGAAAAATCATGAGGCATTAAAAATACAATAAAAATCATCATCATCATCATAACTGGAGAAATCATTTCAAAACAACCCAGCAAAAAGGACTACTGAAATGGAATTGGAATGTAGGTAACCAGAAGATAAGTTCTGACCAGTTTTTGCCAGAAAATATTTTTAATATTTTGACATCTTGTGTTTTTCTGTAACTCTAGATCCTACATAAAATCTATCCATAGTATTTTACTTAAATAGTGCATTTTATCCTATTTCTAATTAATGCTTGAAACATTCAATAGGTTTGTGTAACCAGTTCTGTGTTGGACATTTTCTATGCTGTTACATCTACAAAATATAAAAGAAAAAAAAAATTGGATCAAGAATCCTAGATCACAGTAAACGTAATAGAAACTGGTATCTGATACATCTGAACTTGAGCCTCAAGGAAGAGAAGGTCAGAAACTAGCAAACCTTTAAAGATTTTTCAACAAATTGAATCAAATCAGTAATTAAACAAAATAAATGAAAATATGTGTCAAAAGCTTCCAAAGATATTTGATGGCAAGAGTGCAAAGGAGCCAAGCAGTAGCAAAAATATATCACTGAAACAGCATTACTTTACCAGCAGGACACAAACCCAAGTGAAAATCCTTCCCATAACACCTCTGAGTGCTGCCAGTGATGGCAATTACCACCAGCTGGGAAAGCACACCATGGGTAACATCAATCCTCACCTGTAAATAACACTTCTGATAAATTTAATTTGCAGCTCTTTTTTTTCCAGCCAGTGAGATGTAACAAATTCACAACGATGCTTTTAAAATATGTTACACCGACAATTGTTCAGGTAACAAATTGTAGTGTTTTATTATTCTGCAGGACAGTAATGATGGTTAATTCTGACCAGCTGGACAGGCAGTTTCCTGATGCGCTGGCACAGGGAAACCCACAGGAGCTGCTCTGCCCTCTCAGGACCTGCTTTGGCTGGGAAGGTTCCACCAGACCAGAGCAGAGCAGGGCAGGGCCATTGATATCCATTCCCTGAGGTTGTTCCATGGGTACAGGGGGCACTCCCCGGCCCCGCTTCCCGGACACAACACGCAGGAGACAACAACGAGCCAAGGTAGAAGGAATCGAAGAGCATTTATTAGAGGCAAATGCCTCCTTAAAGAGGGTTTGGGGGTGGAACATTCCAGGAATGGGAGCGGTACCCTGATCCTCACTGGTAAGAAGAGAATCAGGATACACACCACTATCATGAGAGAATAATACATAGAACAGCAAATGGGGAACTGAATAAAACAGCCAATAGCAGTACAGCAGGTGAAAAAGGTGGGAAAGGAGCCCTAAAGGGATTATGGGAAGAAGAACTTGGATGGGGAATGACTAAGGGGAAAATACAACTAGGACACCACGATGACTTTAATGACACAGTTATGTTTCTAAACCATAGTAATGTCCTTTTCCTGGTCCTCTTCTGGAGCTGAAGCCTCCAGCTGATCGTCATCTCTGTAAATCCATCTTTTGCAGTACTGTTTCCATAATTGATATGAAAGGTCCTCTGCAACAGGGCAGGGCAGGGCTCTCTGTGCCGTGTGGGGCTCCGGGCCATGGTGAGGGAGCTGCCCCTGCCCAGGGACTGCCTTTGCCTCCAGCTTGCTCCCTGGCTGGCCCAGCAGCATGACATGACTCTGCATCGCTCTCCACCACCCACCTGAACTCTCTCCATTTCCATGAGACCCCAGACTCAGCTCCCTCATTGCCCTCAGCCTGGGCTGAGCCTGCCCTGGGCCGCTAGGGCCGGGGTGATCCCCCCAGCCCCCCTTGGCACTGCCTCCCCCACCCCACGGGGGCAGCACAGGCTGTAGGGCAGCCCTGTCCATCTGGGCCATCCTTCCTGGGTTACTGCTCTGAAAACTGATCCCACCTAAAACCATTCCAAAGGAAGGGAACAAAATCAAAGGGTGGCACTCTCAGCCTGGGCGTTCCAGGAATGACCGAAGGCAGCCACCCCACTCTGCCCAGACCAACAAGTTACTTTCAACAAAGTTACTTTCAACAAAATTACAACCTCAGCATCTACTTTAACACAACTCTGGTGTGAAAATAAACTCAGAAACTGGGAAGATTGTGAGGCTAACTTGTGCTTCTGAGTACACTTTCTTTAAGTCTACATCAAAAGCAGTTGAGTTTTCAAGTGAATCCCAATCCCAATTAAATCTTCTTCTGAATGAGAACCATAGTGCTTCTCTGTTCTTAATAGCTACAAAAATGATGCCATTATATTTCAGTAAAATTAAAGTCAAGATATTTCTTCAAAACATGTAACTTGTTCTTTTATTAAGGGAATAGAGATTCTCGGGTTTTTTCCAGCCAGTGAAATACTATTAACCTTAAATCTTATTGGGGACTACCAAACTCCTTTATCATCAATATAGCTGTGTGCATCACTTGCAGAGTACTTAGCTTGACCCTCAAGACTGCCACAAGTCCACAGGGTACAGCATAGCAAGAACAGTGGGAGAGATCATCATCTTGAATACCAAACTACACTTTGTTTGGCCTGCCAAGTTAAGCTGTGATTTTAAAGACTGCACAAATCACTTACAATATATTCTGAAAAAAAGGCAAGGGTCTATAATGCAAACATTCTCATTAAAACAACTCTGTAGCTGAGTACTTTTTCTTAGAAAGGAAAATTAATTTACTTAACAGTGTTCTTAGAGGCAATGTCTGCTGCATGCACACACTGACCTTTTACAGCTGAATTACACATTGTTGCAAACATCATAACACCAGGAAACAAGTAATTTTTATATGCTTTTAATATAATCAAGAAAGTAAAGAAACTTCTGAATCCTTAGCAGAATCTAGTTGAAGAACATTTTCATTCAAATAGTTTTTAATTGTACATTAGTAACGAATAATTTTTGTAAGGAAAATTGTATGTCCATGTCCTCAGCATTCCTGCAGTATTAGTTCTAGGTGAGGAATCTAAAATCCTGCAAAATAAGAAAAAGCATTAGCTGTTGATTTGACACTAAGTACTTAAAATATGGTAGAGGTATAAAATACATTAGAAAACAGAGCATTATAATATTGGTGGACTTTTTTATGTCTCTCCAAATAATTGAATACTTTGAAATTAAACCCTGAAGTTTGGACTTCGTTTCAGTGTGAGTTTTAGATCTTTATAAAATTAGGGGATTACCTCCAGGATCTCAGTTTACTTCTCAGTATGTATTTGACAGGTAGTTGGATCAGTCTTGTCTTACATATACTTACCATGATTACCTTTCTGAACTGTTTACAAATCTAGGATATTTTCCATTTCTTGCTGACTGAAACACCTCTGTGTTCTCTGTTCTAGGGACTGAGTACCTACAGCTTCTGTTCACTTCATCTGAAGATAAGTGTATTTAACACATCTGAGAGAAGTTTGTGGGTGGAAATCTAAGTTGACTACACAGTTAAAGGTTTTCTGAGTCTACCTGTCCACATAAATATTGTGCTCTGTATGTATAAAAACAAAGTAATTCACATATAAGTCATGATTCAAAATATTAAATAAATACCTCCTTGGCGAAAATCCACTGATCTCCTTCCATTACGTGGCTGAAAGACAAATATTCAATAAGTGCTCTATAAAACTGACAGGATTTAGTAACAAAGTCCCAGACAACTTGGTGTGTAGAGAAATTGGTAAACTTCTCGGCTCTGTCAATGTGATTAATGTCAAAGTTATACCTGAGATAAGGTATTGTTTAAACTAGATCCACCTCTGGCAGAGAATTATACAGTAAAATCTACTGCATATAGATTGAAGAATGAATTATGTCTATCATGTATGATTTTATAAGGGGGAGAAAGCCACAAGAAGTCACTCTAAGAGATCACTATCTCTTATAATTTTTTTGCATTTTCTTAAAATGTGCTTATTGTCACCATTATTACAAACAACTATATGTCACTCTCAATGATTTTGGTCTTAGACTGTGTTCTTTAGCACAGGCAAAGACTTCTCCATTTTCACTGTGGTCATTTTCAGAAATATTTTGCACTATTGAGGGACTTAATACAATTTCTACTCAAGCTGATAAAAACTTCCTTGCTGAGCTTAATAAGGATTTGCCTTTTACAGTGGAAGCATGAAAGCACCAATATTAGTATTACCCAGAACTTTGACCTATCTTAACTTTTTTTTTTGGTAACTCTCCCCACAAAACAAAAATAAAAAAGTGAAACAAACCATACCCGGTAGAAAAAGTAGCCTCTGCTTTTAATCCCTCCAGGTCCTTGAAGTTCTTCCTGCAAAAAAGAAAGTATTTTAAATTATATCTACTGCTGTAAATTCATAGATATAGACAGGTTGTTTATGTGTATTTTAAAAGTATTTCTTTAGTACTACCATACAGTCTTCCTCCTTAAGGAACGCTTTATGTGCATTTTTCCATGTCGGTAACAGGAAGTTCACATTGTCATGTAGAAATAGCAGAAAACATATGAATGGGGGTCAAATTCTACCTGAAGTTTTAGCTCAGCTCAGGTTGCTTTAGAATGGTACTAGAAATGATGATGAGCCTTTGCCTTTGACTTTCCAGGTTTCATTACCCAGACACAACAGTGTCTTCATGGTAGTAGAGTCTCTACAGATAAAGTAGAGTTGGCTTTTGCATCTTGCAGAAGGACAACAATGCAAAGCTTAAATATCAGAAACAGTTGGGCTCCTCCCAGGAATGAGACTCCAGACTGTTCCCAGAGGTGTTCCATAACCACCCCTCTCTCATTAACTCCCAAAGACCAGGGCTTAGGATATTGTATCCTGTCTGTGCTGCACACATGGAGAAACAGCTGTCTAGTGATCCATACAGCAAGGAGGTTAACAAATGATGGAAGAAAACAGAAATTCCATTTAAATGTAACAAGTACAAAGCATACAGTATCCAGTTGCTTTAATGAGATTAGAGAACACATAAGCTTAATGACAGTGTTTTATTTGCTGCTGGTATCAGATGTAAGAGATGTGCCTGTCCTGCAGGTGGGGAGGCAGGCCAGCTGAGAAAAAAAATAGTTCAAATCTTATGCTTATCAGAACACAAAATTTAGATGGTATGTATTTAGCAATGGTGGTATTTATCAATTAAAAACTAGAATAATATGATCTTTTGGGCAAATATCAAACCCTGAGTTGTCATAGAAAAAAGCACTCCATGTTCTCTTTTAATGTTGTGAGAAATGAGTAAAACAGGATGACTCCCATCATTTCCAAACACAGGAGTAGATTCAGTCCAGAGAAGCTTTCAAAGGAAGTAGGGCTTAAGCCATCATCATTTTTGAGTCTTGATTTTAATTCTGACTTCAGTTCATCAGCTATAGCATTACACTCAGTTTCTTGCTGTATGTAGAACATCTATATGATTTTTATTTATATTGTCCATCTCATTCTAGCATTAACTGAAATACCCACCCTAGATTTTTAATCAGCTCACTACTATTGGGTTTTTTATATTTCAAAAGGTAAATTTTTTTCTGCTAATGGAGCCTTGCACATTGCCATTGGAATGTCTGATGGTATTTACAGATCATTATTTTTCTACTTTTTCTAGTCAAAATTGAAAACAGAAACAAAATAGACAGCTCTTGTAAGTTTAGGAAATTATCTAGAACATAAAATTAATGAAGAGTACAATTACTAAAGAGGAATTGTGATTTATGTTAGTATTTCATTCTCTGCTTACAGCCAGACATCTCTTAAACAAGATTACATAGTGTTCTTGTTTGATTTCATGTCAGAAGTTTGGTATCAGGAAAAAAACTGAAGCTAAAAATCTGTCATTGTTGTAACACTCACCTTTTAAACTTCCAAGGGTTTGGAGATGATAAAAAATAAAAACATGCTGTAGTATATCAGCATGTTTATTCACAAACCTGCATGGATATATGTACACAGACACATATGTATCCATGAAGACACATGACTATTTATGGTTTTATCTTAATGCCTGCCCTTTAGAAGGTGTCTTAGATTGATCTGCCAACAAAATGCTCAAGTCTTCTTTCTTAGATCATATTCTATTAGGCAAGAGGTAGCTCAAGAGAAATCAAATCCATGCCAAAATCTGGTGTTGGTCCAAACTGGGAAGAAAGAATTAATTTAATAAAGCATGTTTCCTCTTTCACCCATCCACCTTTTCAATTCCTTATCCAGTCAGGGAAAGAGGTGGAATGTGTTTATGTACAGCAGGTCCTGGTTTTCTTCCCAATATGAGGAAAAAAAATAAAAAAGTCAGCAGCAAGATAACCTTTCCTGAAACACATTCCATAACATCAGTCAGGTAGTCCAACTAAAATGTATGAGCAGAAAGGTCTACAAGAACATTTTTAGAAAAGCTAATGAATAACAAAGTGTGAGAAAACAAGCATGCAGAGTTTAAGTTTACATACGTCCTCTTTGTATCTCTTCAGTCTTCTCTCATTAAGCTGAGGAACGAGTTGCAGTAAAGGATGCAGGACAGACGACTGAGAGGACATGAACATAGACACATGAACAACAGTGAAATTTGGACCTTATGATGCAAAAAAGTCTCTTCCCACAGCATTGGCTTATGGACTAAACATGCACCAAAAAAGGATAGACGATGTTAATTGAGAAACTTTTTAAACATTTTGACTTGACAATGAACAGGTACAAACATTTATATTTGCACTATGAATGTGACTCACAGTGTGATGGAGGGAAAAGCTATGCATCCTTACCTTTACAATCTGAAAGTTCAGAACCATTTACAGACTACTGCAATTATTCACACTTTGATCAGTCTCTGGGAGTGGTACAGAGAATATTTCCATACAGTATTACTACTAACACTTCTTATCTAACATAGAAGCTAGGAGCTTCAACTTAGTTGGCAGCAAGGAAATTTTTTTTTTGCTAGAGAACAGTGTACAGCAGGGATCCCTTCTCAAGTGACATTTTTAACCATGAAACTGGTCACTCCGTCTAAGCTCCAATCGTGACATTCCTTGTGTGTTCACAAGACTTAAGGCTTGCAGACAGCCTGGTTAAGCACAGTGTATAGCCTAAGTGCCCACCCTGGCAAAACACAGCCATGTGGGCTTCTGGAGAGAAGTCCACAGTGAGAAATAAAGTAGAAAAACCTATGTTCCTTTAACCAATTTAAGCCTTCAACTCATATAAAAGTAATTTTAAAAACAATGCATTTTTGATACAATACTTAGAAAATTAATGCAATACAGAGAATTATAATATTTGGAATAACCAGTTACCACAGTGTTACTGTATATAACAGATAAAAAAATCTTGCCTATTTGGAGTCCAATTTTGCACTGTCTGCCTAAGGCAGACAATATGGTGTCATAATATCTAAAAAAGTAGAAGTCTGACATGAATGAAGGAATTAAAGAACATCCTAGCTGGCTACTTCACCTCTGTCTTGCAGCCAATGGAAAGAGGTTATAAAGCTGAGGAATGATGGATCTCACCTAAGTTAGAATCTCGGAGAAGTGGGCTAGAAAATAGTCAACTGAACAGCTAAACCAAAAGAAGTGAGAAAGCAGTAATCTCTGGTGGCAGTGGCAAAGATATTCAGGATGGTGATGAAGTGGGATGCAGTAACCTTTTAAGCAGGAGCAGCAGCAGAACTAGATCATTTCACTGTGCCTTGATTGCCATTAAAGCCTCCAAAGCATCTCTATCAAGAAAATTTTGACCACAATATCAGCAATATCACTTTCTAGGAAATGTACCACATATTTCTGAAGAAATGTGAAGAACAAAGCAAAAATGGATATTAACATGTAAGAATTGCCAAGAAACCATAAAATATGAATATGTTTAACTTTGTCAAAATCCTGTGGTGTATAGATGCAGGGGAAAAGTATGTTTGCACTTTAAAAACAAGAATAGATCACACATAGTTGAATTGCTGGTTTATGAGAATACTTTATTGCAACAATGCCTGACTATGTTTTAAATAATATTTTTCCTTCAAAACATAATCCAAAGTTTGAGTGAGAGTTAAATACTATTTTGCCTGCTACATATTTATGACATGTGCAAATGAATTCATACGGTTTAATTAATAATTAATAAAAATGCAGTAAGAGTTCTTAATGGTTACAGTTGTGTTCTCAGCTCCTTTAAGTCCACATTGTTTCACTGCATATGCTATGTTCCAATACCAGAGAAAAGCATTTCATCTTGTTCTTAAAATTTGAAATGACAAGATTAACATTCTATTGGGATTTCATTAATGTTTGGTCAGGTTTGCTAAGTTGTTTTTTTCCACACCTGTACAGTATTGATGACCCCCTTCCATATTATTTAAACACTTTCTGTATCTTAAACATCCAGCTCCCAGTCCTGAGCTTGCAGAAAGGAACATAGCTTTGGGTTTATATACAAGCACATGTGTACTCACAAGGAGGTGCTATGCCACTTACCACGATGTCTGAGTTGCCCGAGTCATGAGTCTTAGAATAATGAAATAAGAACTGTTTGAAAAAATTAGAAGTGGGGGTTTACTACAAAACAGGGCAAGAGGGTTATGATTTTCTTGCCAATTTTAGTGTGATCATAAAAGATACATAGACATCTTACCCTTTTGGTGTTGTCTTTTTCATCTAAACCCTGTGGGAATAATTGGTAGAGAGGCTTTTATTTGTTAAAATAAAAAGAGTAATGGACAATTTTGATTACAGTATAAACTTTTCAGTATTGGATTGCAGCATCATTCTTCCTTGACAGATGTATTGTAGGTCCTTGCTTATCAATATAACTAATCATTTCAAATTCTGTCTAGAGCATTGATCACTCTGCCCTAGAAGAGGTAGATGGCAGATGCTCATTTGTATATTCCTAGACCCTAAGTAAATTTCTTTTTCCATTGAGAGCTCATCATTTTTCTAATCTAGAGCAATAAAACACCTAAAACCTTGTATCCAACCTGGAGATTATTTTCCAAACACTGATGTCTCCTTGTTATCTTCAATAAGTGTTGGATTCTGACACATAGCATTTCAGAGTTAAAACTGATAGCATTATTTCCAATGCTGAGTGACATTTCAGATACTGAGTCCTCACAATTCATTTTAGACAAGAGCACAGTGAGAGACCGGGCTTCAGAACTGCTAAGTAATCTTTTGTGTGTGTTACCTGTGGTTTTGGAAGAAATCCCATGACCAAAAAACAAAGTTCTTCCAGTGTACTGGATACCTAATGCAAAGAAAACATGAACTCAGGTATCATACTCCCAGTTCTACTATGTATAACAAACAGTAATATGAGAATAAAAAACCTCTGACTTACCTGAGACAGAGAATCTGTGGACAGGTAGGCAGAACATGCATCATCTATCTGTAAAAGTTCATACAGCCATTTTTTAAGAAGTCAGATTAATAAAGAGAAGTGAAATACATATATTTTTGGGAACAGTTCAGTGCAGCTAAAGGCATGGCAAGCTTGCCTACTGTAAGACATCCTTATAGGTCCACTCATGAAATCTTTGGCATTCAAAGGGAGGAAAAAGGACTTAACCACATAAAAACCCTCAACTTACACTTGAATGATCTGAATAAACATAAATATCTGTGACCTTTATTTTCCTGACTGTAAACTTCTCAGACTAAGCCATATTTTAAATTATTACTGTAAATATCTGGGTTATGGACTATGAACTTAAATCTCTTCTGCAGTATCTTTGGATTATACAAAACTGTGAAGAAGATGACAAAACTAAAACAAGTGATGCAATGATCAGTCCCCAAACACAACTCTTTCAATTGGATTCCAGTGAGTGTATGACACACGCATCCCTTGAGTGATGATGGTATGAGCCAACACATCTTATGCATGCCAGTCAATTTGTGTGAGCCACCAAACAACCAATATCTGAGGTTTGCACTGACTTCTATGGCAAATGAGGAGCACTTCTATCCCTGGAAGTGTTCAAGTCCAGCCTGGATGTGGCTTTGAGCAATCTGGTCTAGTGAAAGGTGTCCCTGCCCATGGTAGAGCAGTGGGAACAAGACGATCTTTAAGATCCCTTCCAACCCAAACCATTGTGTGTTTCTATAATTTCGTGTAAAGGAGATGGTTCCCAAATCACAGTACTAGTAGAAGATATATTCAATGTACTTCAAGGGATTTAAACTCTAAGAGCACTGTGGAAGGAATCATTGCTGATAAACTTAGACATGTCAGTGCAGACTAGAATGTCACACACACACACATACACAAAACCAAAACAAATAAATCCACAAACCAAACCAAAAAGCCCCAATTCCCATTTCATTGGGTTCAAAACAAATGTCCATTTAGCTCTAAATGGCCAAATGTCCATACCCGGGAAGAGCCCAAGACAAGACCAATGGTGAAGGAAAGCCCATGTTCTCCAACCACCAGCAATCTGTAGTGCAAACACTGAGTTTAAAGGAGGTCTTTGCAGTAAAGCTCCATGAACCTCCATGCTGTGAATTTGACGAATGTCCCTCTGATCTACACTATACTTTTATCATTCACAATGTCCTGTGCCAACAACTTCCTAAACACTGTGTGAAATACAACTACTGTTTGTCTTCATCAGTCTTTTCAAAGCTATTTTCATTCAGTGCTGCCGTGATCTTGGCTTGAAAAAAGTACTAAGTGATTCCTAGCCATCCTCTCCCTACTGTTCATAACCTTCCTTCTTATTGTCTCTTTTCCAAGATTAAAGAATCCCATAACGCTGAATAATTTTTAGTGGAGTTACTAACAGAGAGGGGATAAGGAATGGAATAAGAGATATTGTGCTATTTTTTTCCCATTTAATATTTGATAATGTTAGATGCCAGTAATCTTTGCCATCTTCTTGTTCACAGACTGCATAAAAACACAAGATTTGTTGGGGTTTTTTTTAAGTAGAGTAGGCAATGAAATTACTCTTACAATTTTATTATCGGTAAAAAGCCCTAAACGGCACTATTTAGCAATGAAAACATTAAATGAAAAAAGCAATTAAAAAATAATGCATATCTGAGTACTTCAAGATTAGATGATTCATTTCTCTAGAGACAGTCTACAAGAAAGCATTAGCAGACATAGTGGGAAAACTAATAGTTCACAGAATTCCCTTTTCAAACAGGTTTTCTTGGTAACACATCCTCTCCATTCTCTTATCCCTTCATCTTACATATGTTTGTCTTTGGGTGTGTTAGTTCAGCTTCACTACTTTCAGAGGAAGAAAACAGAGGGAGAAATCAACAGTGAATGCCATAAAACCAACCTGAAGTAATTTTGGAAGCCTTTGTTTTAAAAAAAATCTGTTTCTTGGAAAGAGATTGTTTGTATTTGGTTTTTTATTTGTTTATTTGCTTGACTCAGAGAACTACCCTAATTCAACAGCAGAACAAGCCAGAGAATGCGTTCAACACAATGTAAGTTAAAGCCTTCATGGACAAAGCAGGGGTTGAAGAAAAGCCAGAGTTTCTGTTAATTCCTTTTTAAAAAATCTTTGATGCATCTTCTCCCTCATTTTCTCACCAGTCTCAGAAATGTGACCTTAGGGTAGGAGATTGCAAGTTGTTTGGGGTTAGTTAAATAACATAAATAAACCAAAGGAAGTGAGAAACAAGTAAAGAAAACAAAATACTTAGTTATAAAGTTCTCATATTTATAAACTCAGTCATTCCTGGAAAATCTTGTTTATTTAGAGGTAGGACTTCTCCTGAATGATCCACTAGTAAAGTCACACAGAGAAGAATTATTATTTTCAATTCAGGAAACTCCAGTGAACTAGTATGAGTGTGTAATCAGGTTGATTAAGGGTATTTAGCTATGTATCTAATTCTCTTTCCTTAGGCCCTTACCAGTCCTGCAAAATTCTTTCTATAATCATAACTTTACAAATGTCATGTATACCATTTCCTTCACTGAAATCAGCAGGAACTTTGCCTTTGTTTCCAGTCACCACAGGGACAAACCTTGCGTTACAACCAGGAAACCTTACCAAGAAATGCAGAAATGTATAAACCAGCATTTTCAATCCAGAATGTAAATAATTAATTTTCATAAACTCCTTATGGTTATCAGGATCTTTCTTCTCAAATGACCATTTTTCTGCAGGAGATAAATATCACTGGGGCTCGTTCAAGCACCAGTCTGGAAGTATGTTAGGTTTTGAGTCAGTACTTCCAATATGAACTATGGGGAGATGACAGTAAGGGTAGTGTCTCTTATAATGGTCCAATAGGAAGGAATTTACTCTTTGCATCAGCACCCTTGATAAGTCACTTGCTTTCTAATGTTATCAAAAGCTACTAAATTAAATGTCAACACAGTAATTGAAGGTGACAGCAACACCAGGGCATGCAAGTTGCAGGCTAAATCCTCTCCACACGTTATGCCCTGCCACTCCATCTGTTCCAAAAGGCCAGGGAAGAGCCTTAGTTAACATGTGACACATCCCAGAGTCAAAACAAATGTTCATTTTGGAGATGAGATTGAAAGTTATGATAACCAACCATTAGTAAAATTGACACAGTATATAATCCTTTGCCTACTTCATTGAGAGGCTAGGATAGGATTAAATACAGCGTCCCAGCCCTGTGTGCAGAACAGAAGATTCCAGAAGTAAGACTGGATATGTTGAGACAATTCCTGTGGAACATATACAGACTATGAAACTACCACACAATACATTGTGTTACCTCCAGGAACAGTGGCTGCCTGGTCACTGACAGTTAAATGACAGCTGTTGTCAAATGTAGTTCTCCATTGAGGCAAGACAGTCTTTTCTCAGAATAACATCTCAACACTCAGCCTCAAGATCCTCTTGAAGCAACTGTTAAGAAAATCTGGGAAAATCAGATATTTCACCTCTTTGCTGATGTCAGAATAGGAGACACACAGGATTGGAAGAAAATGTACCTGAACTCCATGCAAGAGAAATACCGGATAGTGAGGTGTGATTGTAGCAAGGATGGGCACAGAAGAAATGGGAGGATACTACATGGCAGATGATGCTTACCTCTTTCAAAAGCTGCAAATCCTCATCTGACTCAACTGCTTGGGATGGCATCGGTGCACCTAGAAGCACAAACTCTGCTTAGCAATGCTGTACAGCAAAGGTGATTTCTGTAAGTATCCTGTGCCAGAAATTTAAATAAAAAACATTCCTTTCTGAACATGACAGGATATCAAACATACTAACTGCAAAGTCAGTCTGCTGCCCCAGATGTTTCGAGGTTTGTCCAGTAGTTTCTGCCTGTTCCACGTTAGCAACACAGCAGGATGTTTCTTCCCAAGTTCACAGCAGATACAGACACATCTCTTAGCAATTAACAGTGTGGAAGTTGCCCAGGTCTCACTGCAGGTCAGGCTAGCATTATACCATTTTCAGTGATAACGAGAAGGCAAGAAAATTTGCATAGCAGCCCTCATGTTGACCTGCTCAGGAAAGAACATTCCACTGCCCACAACCTTGAGCTTTCCAAGAACTCTGCTCACCTCCAGAACATGGATTGCAAGTTGAGAGTCTGGATCCTACCCCTTGCCTTCTTGTACGCTACAACCCAATAATTAGAAGTGTTCTATGTAACATACACTTCCATATGTATAGTGCCCATGATATGAACATGGTGTTTTTGAGAAGGTGATAGACAGTACATATGTAACTGGCTTTGTTTTCTTTATTGGATGTATGTGATGTGGAAAAGCTAATTTCTTTAGAAGATTAAATGTGTTATTAATTGCATAATGCTGCAGTGATGCAGTGCTTGGCTTGGGACTGCCCCTTTCTCCATCTCTGCCCACCAGGGTACAGAAGTGGAAGTCGCTGTACCAGGGTTTCTTCCAAATACATTCCCATAATATCCCCCTTACAACACCATTACTTTATCTGGCAGTGTATTTCTAATAGCAATGTATAGTTAGAGTTCCTGTTAAAACTAAAAATGAGCATCATTGAATTGTGAGTTCACTAGACATCACACAAGTGTATCAGTGAGGGGATGTGTTGCAACTCACCTGGGAGGGAGACTGGTACTGGAGAGTCATGCTTTACCTTTACATGCCTAACAACACAAAACCCCTGTAAAGTCATCTAATTTATCCCTCTGTCCAAAGTTGCTGTCCATGAGCCATGCTTAACTGGCTTATATAATGTTCTTAAAGATCTATGATCAATGGAGATTTTATAACCTCACAGGCAGTTTTGTATGGTCACATTTTTTTCAAGGAGTTGAACCAAATGAAACAAACAAACAAAAAAAAAAGAGGTAAAGCTAGATTTAGCTAGAATGGCCAGATGAGGAGGATGTGAATGTCCATCATCTTCATTTGTTTTATAAGTACTCCTAATAACAATAATCACAACAGTACTTAATTCCAGGCAATAACGGATGGATTTCAAAACCACGTGTTGGTACTGGCACTGACTAAGGTGACTAATTATTCTGGATGTTTGCTTTCCCCCCCAAAAAGTAATTAGATGGGTTCTTAATTTCACACTATACAGAAGTGGAATATTTTTTCTTAATCTCCAAGATGTTCACATAACAAAAAAATTGCTTTCCAATTATTTGTTTCATTTCAAAGAAAAATGCCAAGTTAAGGCACTACAGTTATCTATCTTACTTTGTTTTNAGGGTACAGAAGTGGAAGTCGCTGTACCAGGGTTTCTTCCAAATACATTCCCATAATATCCCCCTTACAACACCATTATTTTATCTGGCAGTGTATTTCTAATAGCAATGTATAGTTAGAGTTCCTGTTAAAACTAAAAATGAGCATCATTGAATTGTGAGTTCACTAGACATCACACAAGTGTATCAGTGAGGGGATGTGTTGCAACTCACCTGGGAGGGAGACTGGTACTGGAGAGTCATGCTTTACCTTTACATGCCTAACAACACAAAACCCCTGTAAAGTCATCTAATTTATCCCTCTGTCCAAAGTTGCTGTCCATGAGCCATGCTTAACTGGCTTATATAATGTTCTTAAAGATCTATGATCAATGGAGATTTTATAACCTCACAGGCAGTTTTGTATGGTCACATTTTTTTCAAGGAGTTGAACCAAATGAAACAAACAAACAAAAAAAAAAGAGGTAAAGCTAGATTTAGCTAGAATGGCCAGATGAGGAGGATGTGAATGTCCATCATCTTCATTTGTTTTATAAGTACTCCTAATAACAATAATCACAACAGTACTTAATTCCAGGCAATAACGGATGGATTTCAAAACCACGTGTTGGTACTGGCACTGACTAAGGTGACTAATTATTCTGGATGTTTGCTTTCCCCCCCAAAAAGTAATTAGATGGGTTCTTAATTTCACACTATACAGAAGTGGAATATTTTTTCTTAATCTCCAAGATGTTCACATAACAAAAAAATTGCTTTCCAATTATTTGTTTCATTTCAAAGAAAAATGCCAAGTTAAGGCACTACAGTTATCTATCTTACTTTGTTTTCTACTCTTAAATTAGTGTATACAAAACGGAGTATTGCCTGCGACAGGTATCCCTGTTGCAAAGAGTGGAACTGGGCAACACTTCAAATTAGCACATGTTCCCCTTCAGTCCATTGCCTGCCTGTCTCTAAACACTGCTTCTACCATTGCCTGGTTCCCAAGGCTTTTCAGGGGAAGCAGAAGAAATTCATTAGCTCATAAATCTTAGGGCAGCAAGCAAGAAAGGCTGAATATTACAGCTTGCCTTTTTTACCCTCCTGGAGCAAAAGCTTTTGGACAGAGAAGGTAAATTATTTCACCAGCTCCCAAGTTTCCTAAACCCTTCTCCACTCATTCAAAAACTCTTATTTCATGTGCAGTCCCATCTGTTTTGTGCTCACACATAGGAATGTGTTCCTCCAAGGGCTGAGCAGTGTCAGTTCACCACCTCGTCCAGAACAGTGCCAGGACTTCATTCATTTACACACATACACAACAAAACACACAGAGAAACATTAGGTTATTTTGTGATATNAAACAACAACAGACCAACAACAAAAAACAAGAAAGAAGAGAGCGCCATTAAGAAAAACAATCCTATTCAACAGAAACATGGAGAAAGGAAATCCTACAAAGTCTACATTGTCCACAACACATTTGGTCTCTCATCCTTCAGTTCTGCCAACTTTTAAAAACTTTCTTTCAAGGCAGTAGAATGCCAGATGCACAAGCTGGGACTCTTCTCATCCCTCCACTGCTCTTCTTAAACAAGTTCCTGGCAATCATTTATGTAAGAATAATGACGAAATACTGTGTGACATTGCCCCTCGTTGCCCTCCTTTTCCTTTCCTCCCCTTTTCCACATCTTCAAAATTTATTTTTAACATAATACTAAGTATGCTGGACTTAGATTTCTTTGATTGGTGATATTAAACCCCACAACCAATAAGAACAAAACCTCACAATTAAAACACCTACACACATATAATACAAACACAATAGATATAGTCCTTCCACAGCATTTTGTAACATTAGTTAATCTAGTTAATTAGTTAATCTATCTGGGATGGGAAAATAAAGAAAATAGAGTATGGTTTGTTAAACAGCCCCGTAGATATACTCCCTTCACAAGCACTCCCTGCTACAAAAATAGCACCTTTTAGGAATAAATATTGTTACAGGTTGGATTAAGTAACAGACAGAGGGCCCTAAATTTTCCTACAATTCTGTGATACATCTTGTTTCTTTCTTTTCTCAACTTTAAATCAGAGCAAATGATAGTTAAAATTAAACTGCTTTTAGCAAAAGCCAATTCCCCAAGTTGCTGGAGTGCAGTTTTGCCAGGCCAGAGTTATCCTATCGGGATGTGCCACGAAGCCCCGCCATGGAATCCCCGAAACCCCAAGGAATCCCCGAAGGAATCCTCCTGCGCATCCTTACCCACAGCCCTGTCCCCGCGATGCCCGGGCGGCGGCTCGCTCTGCACTGCGCCGGGCTGGCAGGCTGCGGGCACCCCGCGCTCCCCGGATAATGTGCGGAGCGGGCAGCGCGGGAAGGGCTTGCGAGGGGGATGCTCCTCACCTTGGCAAGCAGACATCGAGGAGGCGAAGAGGAGGAAGAGAAAGAGGAGCGGGGATCCGAGCAGCGCCGCGCCGTCCCCTGCCTTCCGCAGGCTGCGCTGGGGAGTTGCTGAGGGGGGTTGATGGTGGCAGAGATGTCCCATGCCCGCGGTGTCCCCGGCGCCGCCGCTCTGCCAGCTGCTCTTCTGGGCATGTCCTTGCTCCCTGCCTCAACTTTTTAAATCCCCCGACATGTGGACCAGCCTCAGCCCGGCCCGGGGAGGGCTGCCCCGCGCCCCCGAGGACGGCCCCGCTGCCGGGCGTGACTCACCCCGCTCCGCCCCGCCCCGCCCCGGGAGACGATCCGCCGTGACCCGGGTGGGGCGGCGGGTGCCCCTCCTTGGCACGGAGCGGAGGGGCTGGGCAGGCTCCAGGACGATATTAGACCCTCTCCTTAAACCCTCGAGCCCTGGCCAGAGTCGTGGTGGCTTCTCCCCTGCCGTGCCCGGGCATTTGGAACGATGAAATGAGGGTGGCAAAGTGAGCGTTCAGGCACTGTCCTAGCCTGGCGTGGGAGAGAGAAGAGGCGTGATTTAAAGTAGAGAAATCGACACAGATTTGCCCCCAACCAGCTGAACTTGGGCAGTTAAAACTGATGGAGCTTGCATGTGGGAGGAGCCGCCGGTGGCTGGGCCGGGGGCTCTGAGGATGCGCACCCCCCTGCCTGGGAACCCGCCGCTGGTCGCTGAATTTTCTGAACATTCGCCGGCTGCAGGGGCATGAGTGACTCCTGACCTTCCCTGTGCCTTAAATACACGCACACTGCCGCACCACGAAACAGAACTCGGCGATATGTTAATATTTAGCGATTAAAATCCTAATACAGTTTTTAGCAAGGTATTTTACTTTACAGCCGCAGACCTCTGTCCCAGGTGTTATTTATGCCCGTAGATAACAAAAGCAGCTACATTATAAGATATTCAAAAGTACACAGCCCCCAGATCTGTTAAGAACTGGGTTGGCTTAGTCCAGACATGCCCGAAATAAAGCAAGCCCTGCTTTACCAGAGCGGGTCCCCGAGCCTGCCTGTGTCTCCTGCTACCAGATGCAACAAGTGATTGCCCACGCTCGGGCTAGTGCTGACCTGCTCCTCACACCCAGCCCTGCAGTAGGGTCTGGCTTTGAAGAACGGTTCGTGTCTGACTGTATCTACTTCCTCACCATTTGCTTCAGGAAGATCCTGCCCCGCTGAGGTGCTGCTCCAATGCTAGGGAGAGTGTTTCAGGACAGCAGCTCCCTATTTACAGTTTTTGTTATTTCTTTCCCCCCCACTTTTTCCCATTCACTCCAATTTTTGGCTTGGTTGCTTTTTTCTGACTGACAAAGGAAATAGTACATCACGGTCCAGCAATAAGACAACGGTGCAGTATCAGAGATTGTTACTTTTCCAAAACAAATTACATTTCTTTCTTAAAAACCATTTCAGTGGGCTTTGACAGGAGACAGCATAGTGCGTGGTGGAGTAAATCTGCTTGACAAGAGCAGTGGCTGTTGCTGTGAAACACAAGAAAACCATGATCTATAGACACAGAGTTGGTGATTCCTCTTTGCCTTTACCCTTTTCAGTTGTATGTGCTACAATTGGTCTCTGCCACCCTAAACACTTTGACAGGCTATCAAAATTGTGGTAGCTTTGCCAAACAGCATGCTAAGATGCTATAAAATTTTCTCTGTAATAGAAGCATCTTTTCTATCAGATGCAGTAGCAAAATTTTCCTTAATATGGCTGGGGTCAGAGCTAATCCTTGTGTTAATACAAAGCCAGCTATCAGACCAGTACATAACTTAAAGGAGCCTGTAACTTGTATGTATGATTGTGTTTATATCTACCTAATCAAAATAGTTGTTTTTAAACAATCTAAATTGAGTAATTGCATTTAGTTCTGGGTTTTGTTACTAAAAGCAGAACACATTTATTTAAAGAAATTGTCATAAATGGGAAGTCATCAGTACTGAAAGGTATCTCCCTAATCTGTTTTGGTTCAAATGCATGAATCAGTGTCCTGAGCTTTGGCCTATGGAAGGATTTAATTTGTTATGCATTTTAATTATTACATTCTTGTTAAATATTTAATAGATTGCAAAATAAAATAAATCACAGTCTTTTATAATTTGAGAGCAGGATACCTGTAAATACTCTGCATCTGTTGAATGGTGCAGAATGTTTTAAGAATCGAGGAAAAAAGACACATCTTGAATTAAACTTTAGTTTCAAGTGAAGGCATTCTCATTAGCCCACAAGTTGCAATTTTGCACAGTGTGTTTCAATACTGCAAAATGAAAAATTTTGCTGAGGTTGCTTGCTCAAAAACATATTAGGAGATTTTGAAGATGATGAGAAAAAATTTCCAGATAGAAAAATTCTGGTCTTCTATTCACCAGAAAGCAAAAGTACTTTTCTCTTGCTTGGGTTTGTGTTGCTCAATTATCTTTCATCTGAAACCTGAATTTTTTTTTTCAACATATTCCTGTTAATGGGCAAAAGCAGTAGCCATTGCATGTGCAACCCTATTTGTGCTGTAAGTTACCCTGTCTGAATCCTAGCAGGCTGCAGTCCTCCAGTACTCCCAATCCAGTAGGAACTCCATTTCATTTTTGACGATGCCTTTTTTACTAAGTGCAGTTTTACATTTCTTGACACATGGGTAAGGTAAATTGATTGGAGCATAACTGTAATCCTCTTTGTCATATACCAGAAAAAACAATGTAACTTTTAACAAAAATGTACATTTTTACTAAGCCCAAACTGTATTTTATTCCAAGACAATATTTCTACTGAAATCTGTGCTGATTTTAACAGAGCAAGTTCTCCAAGCTTGAATCTCACTTTATAGGAGGCTTGCATAGCTTAAGATAGTCACCTCTATGCAAGGAACTCACTGAAATTCAAGTAAGCATTCTTGTAAACAGGAGAGAAAATACATCTTTCCCTATTGTATCTGGTTTTGTTTTGTTTAATTGCTTGATGAAATTAATGTTACACTATTGCAGGAACAAAACACATCCTCATTAAACGAATAGCTTAGAGGATGTTTTGGATGCTGTAATTAGCTTCTTTGAAATATTTATGTTCCTTCTAATGTTGCTTGAATAAAGGTTAATTATGGCTAGTAGAAAGGAAATCAAAGAGCTGAGTATGTGAAAACATCATCTTCTCTGTCTTCTGCGAAGGCAAGGTCAGGAGGTACGTCACTGAATCCACTCACTGCGTACGCGCACACACAGCCTGTGAAGAGGTTAATGCATGCTGGGTTTGCTATTACTTTAACTTAATAAAAATTATGAGAAATCATTCCTCCTACATCTGAATGTAAGCATTAGGAGAACTTTTATCCACACTGCACCTTCTCCACCAATATATTCCACACTTACTGGAGAGTGCTTGAAATGGCTCACCCTGTGCAAGCATGCTGATGTTTCTTACAGCTTTGTGTGAGTCCGTTAATAACTTACTAATCCTTTTGTGCAATGGACAAGTTGTGTGCATTGATTTTCTTCTTACCCATATATGTTCTAGGGAATTAAACTTTGGATAGGCAAGTCTCAGTAATTAATTAATGCCTGCTCAGATATTGCATTTCTTTAAGGTATTCTCTCCATTTATTACTAATAATGTATAGAAAGATTGTATAAGAAAAGAAAAAGATCCACAAAGGAAAATCACAGGAGACTCAATCCAAGAATCAGCATCTCTGAATGGGCTTTTATTACAGTGTTGACTTAAGAGATATTTACTCAGGAGAAGTATTTAGGGATACCTCCCTACAAATAGAAAGCAAACAACAAAACCCAACCTGTATAGGGCAAGATAAGCCCTACATTTTCCTAGGATATTTCTTTTTTATTTTATCTGAGATAATGCCTCAGCTCTTCCTTTATGAATAAGTAAAACATAAATGAGCCCTTAATGAATTAGAGGACAGAAAAGCCAGCCCTTGTGCTAAGAGAGAGTCCACTGGGGAACAGTGATGGGACTGATTGCAGCAAATGTTGAGGGCTCTGCAAAAGTTCCAGAATGTTTTCCATTAAAAATTCCTTGTGTAAAAAATAGATGGTTGAATGCTTTAATGACTAAAGAAAATTTGCTCAACAGACAACAGTGACTAAATTCACCAAAAACATGTTAATCTTTCCCAAATGGTAGGTACCTGTGGATACTCAGGAGAAATGTGTAATTTTTTTGGACTTCCATTTGGTTTCGAAGTGGAACTGGTCACAGATGATAAATCTTTCTCACCACATTCACACCATTTTTCAAATCTTCCATGAGCATTCATCATTAATTCCATGCAAGACATGGGACTAGAAACAGACCAGTTTATTTGTTTTATGATGTCTTCATTATAGTAAAGAAAATTATAAATTTCTGTTCAAAGGAAAGCGACAATTCTCTACTATTGCTACTATGTAAGAAGTATGGTTGCAGATATTGCTTGAAAAAAAGACTAATCATCAAGATGGTTCCATCTCACTTCTCTCTAATTTGTACCAAAACAGATCAATGGCTGCGATGATTACAGTTACCTGGAGAAAGAAAATTTTGAGTACCCTGTGAATTATTTACACATAATTAATAAAACAATAAAACCTCAATATTGCTCTCACAATCTACAGGTTTTATAACTAAAAAGACTTTAAGTAAGAAAATAAAGGAGTGAAGGTGGATGAGGAACAGCATTTAGAAAGTGCCATTTTGTCTTCCACATGGCTATGAGATGAGTTAGTTGTACAACAGGATCATTTCTCTTTTAAAGAGAGAGAAACTCAAGTTGAGACAATGCTTTAGTATAATTTTTTCACAATTTACACATAAATCCAGCAGGCAGGAAGAATTTCAAAAATTATGTTTCTAAAGCTCATATTTTGTCAGAAGTTTTTAACTCCCATTGGCTTCAGAAGTTATATAATCCAGGGCTGAATCTGGTACATTGTGTAAACTCTGATAGTTCATCATAAGTTTCCAATATAAGTTTCATCATAAGTTTACGTAACTAATGCCAGCTGCAGGAAATTTCTTTGCTTACATACAATGTCTAAGCACTTGCCTGAAAGTCTGAATAAAAAAAACCCATAAGGAAATAATCTGGAAAAATGGACTAAACCCCTCTGTCTTCCAGCCTGAGTCATTCTGAGATTCCCTGTCTAAAGTTTTAAGCAGTGGGATCCCAGTGGTCTGCTGCTTGGTCTGTTTATCTGTTCACTGTCTTCCTAAGACCAAGGCATCTGGCTCATGTCAGTTTTACTTAGAAGTCATATTTACTAATAGAGCAGAAAACAGAAGAATAATTCATAGTTTGTTTTTTTTTAATGTCAAAATAATGGTAAACAAAAAACAATTCCAGGATTTTTGGAGCCTATGATCTTACTAGCTCTGACTCTGAAGTTTATTAACTAATACAGTTTTCTATTTTTTCTATAAAATTAGACTTTGGAAGGAAATTCTTTTATTCACTTCTCTTGAGATAAACTGCACTGCAGTAATAAGTCCACATGACAATGCCTTGAAAGTTAAGTATTACAAGGAATGTTTTGTAATGTTTCTTACCTGTCTGGTCCCAGACAGCATGATCAGCCACATGAACTTTTCAGTGACTTTACAATAATAAACTCCTGCTTAGAAATTACTAAAGCCTTTTATACACATCATACTCTTTATTATTTTAAAAACAGTAGTTTTCTGTGCAGATTGATCAAATATATCACTGTTGGTCAGTTCAGCATCACTTCCCCACACCTTCTAGATTTTGCTGAAAATCCTCTCATTATAAATGTATCTGCTCATTGTACATGTGAGTCACACAGGTTCGTCCTGGAAAAACAGAAGTTGACTTTCCTTATGAAAAGTGCTGCTTAGCAGGAAGAAATATTTACAAATGCTCAATAATACAGGTTGTTACTACTACAAGTGGCAGCTCTTCCCACAACATCAAATAAAACCAAACCAACTGCACCCCTCCTGCACTCTCCATCTCAAGTGACAGCCCTGCAGTGAGTAGGATCCTTATCTGTTATACTTATCATGGAAGCCCATAAAGGCTATAAAAGGGCAGTAACTTCATATTTTAGCATATTTTAATGGATTAAAAATTGCAAAAATTACAGGAGAAAGGCATTGTTTGTTTTGCTGGTGGTTTGGTTTGGTCTGTTTTTTTCTTAAATGCATTTAGAAATTTAGAACCAACTTGTTTTAATTGTCAGGAGGAGCGTAACACCGTCATATCCTTCAGGGAAAAATCAATCCAATCTACACTAATGAGATTTTCCTTCCTGAATTTTTAGTTCTTATTTCACGTTGCTGTGTTTCCAGACAAAAGAACTCCTCAAATACACACATCAGCTATGTAAAAAACCTGTTTTACAGGTGATGTGAGATTTTTAAAAAGTTATTATTTGTTTCTGTTGGTGAATATCAGTAATGGCAACATCAGCAAGAATGACAGAACAGCTCCAATCAAACTATGAAGTTGGGAGCTCTGAGAAAAAATAAATTCATTCAAGCAGAGCATGCTTGAAAATATAATTTTTTTTTTCTCATATGGTCTGCAAGCTGACAGCAACTCATTAAAAGAAAAATTATCACCCTAAAGCACAGCAGCTGAAAAGGAAGCAGGCTATGACACATAATAGTATATAATAGGCTATATAATAGGCTATAATATACACTATATTGAATTGTGTCTCTCTTGAGGAGACATAAATTCTCAACAAGGATTATTTAACAAATATTACTAGAGAGGAGGTTGTGTAGGGTTTAAAAGGACTAGAGCACACCTCACTCCATAAGATAGTTCAGCATTTCTGCATACATTGGCACAAAGGGGACATGTCAAGGCTATTTTCAGACGAGCTCTGGGATAATCATGGTTTTGAAAAATAATGTGATGGAGTCCTTTCCAGGTGAGAAGTGCATGCAAGGCACTGCTAAATCAAAACGGAAACCAAATGCAATTCTTCTGCAATAAGCAAGTTGGGACAGCAAGCGGCTAACTTATATTCAGGAGATGCCAGCATTAAAAAGACCTTCCTTTGAGATGAAAGTTCTCAATGTTGCTCTCCTGAGCAACAACCACCCATAAAAAGGCCTAAAAATTTCAATCAGGAAATTTCAGACTAGCATATGCAGTCTGAAATCTATGTATACTTGTCAAGGAACCAAAATTCCTTTAGAACCATTTTTCATGTTTAAGGTTAACATGGTTTAAGGTTTAAACAAAGCAAAGTTTGTCTGAGCTTGAATCACTATGTAAATTAATGGGATGCTTGAAAACAGAGGTTCAAATAATGACTGCCCTCAGTGACATATAATCCTGTTTCTTTTGTCCTTTCTGGGCACTCCTGTAATAACATGAAGAACACCGGCAGCCATCAGCCCCGTCGAGGGTGACCACGCACTGATGCTGCCGAGCTTTTTTTTTGCTGGGTTTGTTTTCACTTGCGGCACATTTTTACTGACAGATCAGCTGAATCTCATTACTTTGAGGAATCATGCTTCAGGAAGTGAACACCTGAAATGTCATGACCTTTTGCTGACAAGAAAAAAATGTCACTGAAGAAAATGCACTAGAAGTGAAAGACAGAGACTGGGGATCACAATTAATGAAAGCACATTTATTGTACTATAGCAAAATAATAGACTTTTAAATTGAAATACAATTTCCACTTGAATGGCAGGTATAGAACACATGCAGTGGTTTATCTGTTGGTCAGTCCTTTGTGGAAGAGCATCTGCTGCTCTGGTTTGGCAGAGGTGAAGCAGTGAACTAACGGAGATACACTAACTTTAAACTGAGACCAAATGAGTTGTTAACATATTCTGTTCTGGAAATTCTTATTTTAAAGCAACCACCGCAGTGTATGCCAAGGTCAGAGAGGTAACATTTCACTACGTGTTTCACTAGACATACATGACATGACAACTCCTGACTTCAGCACCCTGTCATGAATGCTCTGAATCTAGAGACACCTTCTGATTTTCAAAAGTTTTAAAATGAGAAAAATTTTTCAGCTGCTCTGTTGGCATGAACCACACAGTTATGCTAAGGAGAGGTATCAGTGGAGTTATCTGAATTTACACTAGCTGAAGTTTTGCTCCAGACAATCTTAGTGCCTGGTGGCTCAGGCTGACCTTTATACATATATGTGTAGAGTTTTTCTCTATATGCGTATACAGTATTTTATGCTGCATATAGAGGTGGGAGTTTTGGTTGGTTGGCTGGGTTTTTTGTATAATAGGTGTTACGTATTATCTTCCTCCCAAACAGCAGTACAAATTTCGGAGTGGATGCAGGAAGGCCATGATGAACCAGCATTGACTTTCCTTAGTGGCCAGCACCATCTCTGATGTCTTTGGCTGAAATCTGCAGCAGGTGACTCAAAGCTGACCAAGGTGCTGGGCAGATATCTGAGAACAAGCACATCTACAGTTTGAACTGCACTGTTTTGTGAAACCAGCCTTTTGTTATGCAGTTATCACCATGTTAAAATTACGTAACCTGGTAACAACCAAACTTGTGAAACTGAAATGAAAAGTATCATTTTTTCGCTGACTCCATGGAAGTATTCCCTAGGCTAATTGCCCAGACAACTTCTGCTGTCATTAAATTTTTGTTCATTTGTAAATCTGATCTTTTAATGAAAAGATTAAAAATACAGTTAAGACCCAAATAATACAAATGCAGTGGCTGAAGACGCTCAAGAGGTATTTACAGGGCTGCTACCCATAGGCTGGTGTTCAGGTCCCAAAGGAGGATGCACAGCAGGAAGCCAGCTGGTCTCCTGTCTCCTGTGTGTTCCTCCTATGCACAGCACAGGGCCATATGCCTCAAGCATTTGCAAACTTCTACCCACTCACTTGTGGCAATGCTCTGCCTTTCCTCTACCCTACAAACTGGCAGTGGACCCTTGTGGAAAGTTGCAGGATAATTCCTTCTCTCTTTCTAACAGACATGTAATTCATTAAACTCCATCTGATGCAGAAGAAAATTGGAATCAATCTACAAAGAGCAGTCAAGTATGGGGAACAGGCTTTGGATATTGATGATGGTCTGCATTTTAGGCAAGACTAAGAGCAGTACTTTATAAAGAAATCATGGTAACACATTTGGCAGCTTTATAAGGTTTATTAACAATATTTTGTTTAAGTAGCAGTTCTGTTTTAACCCAAACACACTCACAAAAAGAGTAAGAACACAATGCCATGCCCTGCCATGTAATACTGCCATATAATCTTCTACTTTCACACCAGATCATTTTCAAGGACACGTGACGCCAGCTATAGGAGCCAATGCAGTGCAGAAAATCAAATTAAAAAAAAATGAAACTGAATAGCATAGGTATATGCAATCTGGTTTTCATGCTGGCAGTAGAAATTAGACATAGTGAGAGATGCAGCATCTATGCAATTAAAGGAGTAAGTTTGTTGTTAAATAACCAGTGGAGTTCAAAATCATGCATTCAGCAAGTGTTGGCTGCGTAAGAAAAAATAGGCAGATGAAGTTGTAAAGCGAGCCTCTCTCCCTCCCACTGCTAAGAAATAGAATGGTTTTACTGGTCACCAGTACAAGACCAACGTGCATCAGCTCCAACTGTGCAGCAGAGACTGGGTCACTGCACTTTTCCTGGTACCTTGGTACTGCCATTGAAACTTCATGTTAATCAGCATGTGAGTGGGTGACACTGAAGGGTACCAACCTACACCACCCGTGTTGTGCTGAGAGGATATACTTTAAAGGTACCTCTGTGTCGCTCAGACAGCTTCTCATGTTCTCCAGCAACCTCACCTTTTCTCTATTTTCTAACCAAATGTCAAGCAAGAATTATCCATTACAAGGCTTCATGCTGGCTTTCAGTTAACTTCCAAGGAAAGGAAAGGTACATGTGCTGTACTTGGATTAGTTAGGAGATTTATAAAGCAGGTATTGGCAGCACAAGCACTTAAGTGACTGTTAACATGGCTGTCTGTAGGATTTAGTGGTACTAATAGTGTATCTAAATAGAAATAATAACCATTTTCAGCCTGCTTTCAATTTGTTTATTTCCTAATATCAACAACATATTTAAATTTTAACCATAACCAATTTGCATTTTCAACAATTTAAGTTGTCGGAGCTGGAACTGCAGGACGCTAAAGAACAGTTCAAAACTGTAATTGTGATTCCCCACACTAATGTTCTCCCCTTTTATGACACACAACCAAACTGCTAAATATTTAACAGTGTAATGACTGGAGTGTAGAATGGGCCAATTTAATTTCTTTCTCCTTGGCTAAGATGGCTCTTTTATTACCCTGTGTCTGTAGCAGTAGCAATTGTGTATTGTTAACCACAACAGCAGCTAACAAGTTCATCTGCACAGTACTCCAGAAGCCAGTTTTCCTACAGCTCTAATGGCCAAGTTTCTTTCAGATAGTTTTCCCAAAGAGAGGACAACAAATGTCAGGTTGACTTAAGAACTGTTATTTTCTTAATTTTCTTTGTAATTTTGTTTTCTAGCTAGCTAAATACAATTTGTCTTTGGAGATAACTAGACTGTTACAAACCACCTCTGTGCAACTTGCTATGCCACAAATTTCTCACACCCAGGTTTTTAAAATTTGCCTCCCTTGCTGGTGCAAGTCATTTAGTTTACTAATACATTACTTCAAGCTGCCTAAACACGATACATATGAAGCAGTGACACTACAAGTGATGCCCAGTACCTCAAGTATCCCAAGATACTTTTAGAAACAGTAGTCTCTGTACCAGCTGTGGTGTAGCTCATCATGTAGCATATGCATAGCATGTGATTTGTGAGAGGAACGAAAGGAATTTTCCATTCTACAAATATAATACCACACTGAAAGTTGTAAATAAATTATGCCATATTCAGACATGTTTTTTAATGATGATAAGAATCTTCCAAATTATAAATGATGACATTATCTCCAGATTTACACAGAGAGAAAAGTGTAATAAAGTCTCCTTCATTCCCCTAAAGGCCCAGGGAGAATTTGATATACCATATGTTTCAGAGGCCTACTGTCCATTGAGCATCCTGAGATGCTTTGTAAGGCCTCATCAGTTCTATATTTAATACTTCATCAGTGGAAGTCTGCAGTAGATATTAATTCCCACTAAAATTTCATGCTTTGGGATGAGGTCACTGTCAGACTGTAAAAGTAATCCTAAACCTGTAATGGTAAATCCTAAAACAGCCTGAAAAAAGAAGTTTGTGGGAGGCAGAGGAGTTGCTGAGACCTTGGGGCAGAGCAGTTAGACACGGGGTACATGTAATCTGCTGTTAGGGGCACGGGGGCCCTGTTAGGTGGGCAAAGAGTCGCTCAGGGTGCAGTGCTGAGACATCTGCTGGGCTGGTGTCTCTTAAAGAGCTTTTGGCTCAGGGCCCAAAGACCCTGGGCCAGCCTCCCTGGAAAACTGACTGGATTTGGAGAATTTAGAATAGAAATCAGTCATATAAAACTGCAGTTTGGAGGATAATCTTGAAGTGTCCTAGGATTATCCTGCTGGGACTGTCCCCACACAAGCACACCCATACAGTTAATGTGTGACAGTTCTTTCTGAAAGAGTCCCTTGCCTGTGAAACAAAGTGCCTTGGAAGACAACATACAAAGAGCCACTTTCTGCTGAATTATACCTGAAGCTAAAGTCTAACCACAGCATGAAGAATACAGAACAAATCATCTGTCTTCCATTTTGCCCACTCTTGGTTTGATAATTTATTCTTTTTTTTTTTACCTGCTACAGCTCAGAGCAGAACATGGTCCCCAGCCTGATGATTAATAAAATTCAGAAAGAAGACAAAGGCAAAAACAGTTTGCTCCATACCAGAGTAGGAAAGTTGTCATGAATTATTTGCCCTTGCAGCTTTTTCTTCTCTGCTGTTGTTGCAATCACAAGTTCACACTGTGACAATTCTAATAAATTCACCTCCAGTAAACAAGTCAAATGTAAAATATCTACACTCTGTGACACCAGCACAATGTCTGAGTTCAAAAAGCTTTCTCCCAAAGTCTGTAATTCAGCAGATCCCAGAGGACCTGTTTCACTACTGACTTTCCACTTGCCCAGCCTGGGAGAGCTGCTTCTGTGCTTTCCCTTAAGCTATGCCCACCTTGGGAGCATCTCCCTAGGAGGGAGTACCACTAGAAGAGCAGCCCACAGAGCCCTTTGTGACAGGAGCCCAGAACCAGAAGCAGCTGCCCCAGCAGCACAAAGTCTTCACGTGGGAATCGCTGTCACTCCTGTCGCTGCTCACCTCTCATCATACCCCATGCTTCAATAGCTCTACTGGCACAAGCTTTTACTAATTACATGAATACTAATTACAGCCTTACATGCAAAATAATTGAAGCTGCTGTAATATTTCCCCACTCTCCCAGCTTTGCCCTGAAGCTCAGAAAGCCACATCATGGCAACTCACTGTAGCCCAGCTCTCGTATCTGCCAGCTGTCCCTCTGGCCCAAGATAAAATTGGTTTCTCATAATGAACACACTCAGGCACAGCCATGGCTGTTAAATGTACTTCAGCAAGGAGTTTTAATATTCCTTAAAAATGAACTGCTATGTAATCACTATTCTGAGGTCAAATCCTAGAGCTCTTACTAGCACTGGTTGAGTAAATGGGTGCAGATAGATGTTAGGAGAGTTTCCCCAGTTAGATCTTGGCATTTTGACATCTGAACTGTGTATGGCTGTCTTTATGCCACAGCTTTAAGAGTTCCAGTCTAGACTATGGGACCCTGACTCTGTTTCAATCTCTCTGGCCAGTCTTCACTTAGGTCACAACTCTCAAGAAGCAGAAATGAAGGATAGATGCAGGTTTAACCTTCCTGGTGGGTTCAAGACACAGCTGAAGTACATGCCTAATTTGGGGAGCCAGGAAGGACTAAAGTCATGAACTTAAAATATAATTTCCCTCATACTACCATGGTGGTACAATAACTATAGCCCAGTAACAAGTACCATATGCAAGAGGTAAGTCTCTCTCACAATACTTTGCACTGCATCTTGTTTAAATTCACTCATTGAAGACAATTAACTGAAAAGCACAAGCAGGACAATATGAAGAGATGCTGTAGGTAACCAGGTACGATGTCCCTGAAAACCATATCTGCTATGGGGCTGAGCATGCAGAAGCTGGAAAGATTCAAGAATGGGGAGGGACTCTTGCAAATTCTCCTGTACGCCACAGCACAGCAAGTGCAGTCACAGCTGTTCCATCTCCTTAGGTATGGCAGTGGTGGTCTCCAGCCGAACAGGACAGGGGTTGACACAGAGAACTACAGGAGTGTGACTACAGGAGGATGTAGTGCAACAGACACAGTCAGTGAAACAACTTCAGCAGCAAACTACAAAAGAGACAGCTCATATCTTCCAAAAGCACACACGCACACAAGACACAAATACACCACAAAACTATCAGGCAGGCTGGATTTGTTGGTGAAGTTTACTCTCGGGTCATCTTCTCTGTGGACATCACACATGTATAGTAAATACAGTAGCTATAGCACTAGTCACTCAATCCCTCATGATTGTTATTCCATGCACGATCCTGTGTGATATTTTAATAATAAGAGTAATGTTTTTAAATTATACAAGTCTCAAGAGACACCTTCTATTTCTGGAGGCACATTTTAAAAAAATTAAACTCCTTAAGTGTATTCCTTCAAGTGCTTATTTAAGGATTTCATTGGGAAAAAACCACAGTATTTGACTTTATTTAGTTCTCTCTTTTTCAGTGGTACTATTGTCTTTGGGAGCATGTTAATGGATCTTGAATTGAACTTTTCTCTTGCCCTGGTTCTGATAGTGGCTTTGCCTACAAACCCTGAAATTTTAGCTTAGTATTCTGTGAGTGGGCATCATTAGGGAAAGGAGTACCTTTCCAGGATCTGTAGCCCTCATTTCATGACATAAGAGAAGACAGTAAAGTAGCTGTCCATGGCACCACATTGTTAAGAGGTTCACTGACCTTCCTCAAGGGGCAATAGTCTTTGGAGACTGATTCACAGTGAAAAAAAATTGAAGATTTATTTTCCAGGGTCTGTCCCACCTCTCATAAAAAAGCCTTGGTTTCATTTGATTCCTCTCTCCAGGAAAGCAATTTATCTCATTCTTCATGAGGATATCAAAAACTAGGAAGTTGCAGTTACCCTCTTAGCCCAGGCAGGTGCTCTATGTACATGCCTTTGAGACTCAAGCTATAGCACTCAAGGACATATTTTATTAAGAGTGTACTTGTGCATGCAACCTACAAACATTATGTTAGTACATGCTTCCAAATCATATGTTGGCTTAAAATTAATTATTGGGGGGGGGGGAAATCTACTGTCTTTGTCTCTGAAAAGATGCTATTCAGGTTTAAGCATGTCGTGTTTTAAATTAAACATGATGGTCTTTGTTTAGCATAAGTTGTATTTCATACACATGTGTCCACTAGAACATATTAGATGAAAACCACACAGCTTCTTCTCTGGGGATTCATCAGGCTCTATTTTCACCTTACTATAAACATAACCTACATACTATGTTGAATCAATATGTATATTCAGTGTCCAAGTATGGGATTTTTATGGTCCCCTTCACAGTGCTGATGACAGGAAAAACAAGCTGCAGAGAGTTTGCTCAAAGATGACAGTAAAGCATAAAAAGAAATCCACACCAGCATGTGTCGTCCATGAAAACTGACAATCAAATAGGAGTATGCACAAATTTCTAGTGTATCTACATTATTCAACACAGTCTAATTACAGTACTACTTCATTTGTATGACAATGAGTTTTAATACAAAGCTTTAATTTTCTGCTTTGCAAAAAGAGGGGATACCTTTGATTCATTACATTCCTACCTTTCCCATGTCCTTCAAATGTAAAAAACCCTCAGAGTTTGTCCTTTGAAACATCATTAAAATAAAAATAGCACCCTGGAAATCTCTACCTGAGGCTAAATAGTGCTTTGCCAAGTCCTTCACATTTGCAACTAGAGCAAGTATTTGACTTTCGTTCTTTTCTGCTATTGCAAGTTTAACCTGTGTCATTGCGTCCTTCGCAGATAGAATTCATTTAAAAATGTGCATCTCTGCCTTAGCAGAAGTCCGGATAAGGACAGAAATTTAATCTAAAATAAAAATTTTGTTTAAACCATGACTGGCAGTACCTGTACAGGAAGACAAACAATTTTATTAATCAATTACCTTAATTTTTTGTATCTCCATTGCTGTATCTTGAGAGAGACAAAAACATTTTGCAGCAAATTAAACAGTAGCTTTTGGAAGACAAATACAATTTTGAGAGCTATGCTTACTGTATAATTCCTGTACATCTATCGAGCATGGCTTGGGGTAGAGTTTGAACAGCTGCAGTAAACAAAAAACCTTCCTCCATGGCTGATCTAAGTCAGGCACTCACATTTCACCACAATAGATCAGAAACCTCTCCCACTCTGAGCTGGAAATTGCATTATCCTTACTTAAAGCCAAGCACAAAAACACAACTTTAACTTACAGACTGCAGCCAAACTACAAACCCATGCAGTGCAACAAAGCACCAGACAACGGAGAGATGCATTTACCTGAGCATACAAAACAAGTTCAACATGCACATTACACATTTCAGCAAACAGAGTGGAAAGATTTTACTCACAACTGTGCCCACACCGCTCATTTGCATTCTCTTTCCAGGATTACCCATGAGAATCTCCAGGCTCTGCCAGGTTTTGGGACAGTATGCCAGAAGCCCAGTGCTGTAGCCATCAGAAGATGGCTGGTTGGCATCTTGTTCCAGCATTCTTCAAACCACTTATACCAGCCAGCTTTTGGGATGCATGACAATTACATGAACATGTGGTGCTTTGCTGTGGTTTATTTTTTTTTTAAATTACCTCTGAGCTCTTCTTGAATGATGTATCAGTTGACTCAGTCCTGTGGAGCAGCCTGAGAGAAAAGTAACCAGGACCTGCTTCACAGGGTTCCTTTTCATAGTTCCTTGGCTTACAAGACACAAGTGAACATTCCCAGAATTACAAAATTGCTACCGTTGTGAGGAGCAAGGATTCCCATCCTTGTCCTAAAGGTTTTGAAAATCTTTTTAAGTTTATAAAATTCTTTTGTCTTCACTGTTAATAATCCTTAAAGTCTAATCCATGGTATTAATACAGATGAAAGCTGGAGTGGTCTCACCATATGCTCAATACAAGAAGGAAATGGGCATCTTTGCAGAGTGGCACGACTCTTGGTTAGCTCTCGTATCTTTCAACATGAAATTTCTGGTTCTTGATACAGCCAAGGTGCACAAACAAAATAAAGCAAAGCACTTTTCCACCTAGAAAAAGAAAAGTCAGTGTCTGTACTTAAGGATGCACCTCAAAGGCCAGTTCTCCACTTCACAAGGCCTTCACAAGTCTCACTTGGTTACTCCACAACAGTCCAATCCAGTGGGCAAATTCTGGTGGGTTTGTTCTTTTGCTGCCTTTGTTCCCATGCTCAAGTGCAGAACGATTTCAGATTATATATTGCGAAGTCTCCTGCCCGACCTGCAAGGTGCAGGATGGAGTGTTAGAGCTTGCCAGCTCTAAAACCATTTCCTCATAAATGGCAACCTTTCTATTTTTATTGTATTATTATTGGGACTGACAGTACCATCAAGTTCTTCTCCAAGAGTTTTCTGTTCTCCCAGAAAACAACAAAGGTCTTTTTTTCAGAAAGACTCTCTTCTTATGCTGGAAAAAAATTGCTACTGTTACTGGTATTTTATGACTATTTTCACATAGTACAGATATTCTGGGACAAAATACACTGTGTTCCCTGTAATTCATATACAATCATCACAGTTTACAACTTCTATGTTTCTACATGTTCATTTACAGTAACTTCAGCAAACTACTTCTAGTCAAATGCTGATCCACCTCAAATGTTGCTGACCTCAGCAAATGAGATCCACCCCCAGCTCCAGTGACAACGTGCTCTGGCAGGATAGTCATCTTGTGATTGCCTGAAGCACATTCCCACAGTACTGCTTTGAAATAAGTCATAACATACAGAGACTGAAACTAAAGATATAGTCTGGGGAAGCCAGAGTCAGCGAAGACAGGGCTACAATACGCTATAAAACATATTAAACATAATTTAATGGTTTATGTCTGACAGCATATAATAGCAAACAGGATGTAACTGCAAAATAATTTTTACCTGTCAAGAAGCAAATAACTCAGAACTCCAGCACAGGTCATTACAGAAATCTCGAACTGCATGTGGAACATCTGAGATGTTAAACCAGCACTGCAAGGTACTTTAAGTAGATGTTGTGGTTGGGAAATTATTATGACTCCCTACAGAGATAGGCTAAGCTAATGTTAGATGGAGTGGAAACAAAGGAAGTGTTGTTATGAAGTAGAATGGTTCCTAATTTCCCCGTCCACAATAATTGGACAAGCAGCAGTGCCACAGTGCAGAGGAGGAAATCTGAGCCTTGAAGGTACATAAGGATACGTAGACTGGTACCACAGGAGACCAGAAGTCATGCTTCATGCCTCATTTGTGGTTGCTGGGCTGTGCAAACCTCCGGACATGCTCCCTTGAACACTTGTGACTATGAGCAAGAGGCCAGGGCAGCCACCCAGCCACATCTTAGCCCACACTGCAAACTCTTTCAGCTGCAAGGTAAATACTAGTAAAATGGTAGTATTGTGCCAGGAGTTGCTGGGTTTAGGAATTAGGTTCTTGCTTATTCTTCCGCTTATTTCAGCTGTGAATCCCTAGGGACCCATAGGGCATGCTGATCCACTGTGTCTTGGAGAATGACAGCCACCAGATAATTAACCCCTTTGCCCTCTGCTGCTCAGTCTGTGTCTGATACTACATTAATTATTTATGTCCTGCATACTAACCATGCAGATGTCAGCACTGCTCAACATACACTTCATATCTTACAACTTCCACCAGTGCTTGAGCCTACAGGCAAGCTGGACATCCTTCCAACCTCAGTGAACTGCTGAGGCAAGCAAATGGAATCATTCTTAATGGAAAAAAAGAACTGAAGTGACTTTTCAAGAAAAAAACACCTTGCTGTTCAAGCTCTACCTTTGCTTCAGCCATGCTGCAGACTCAGAGAAACACAGCTGTTGCAATAGCATGTTTTGCCTTGTGACACATGCACAGCTACCAGCCATCACCTCTAAGAAACACATGTATGGTCAATCATCTTTCTCCTTTTTTTTTTTTTTAAGTCCTTATAATATTAACATGAAGTAGCTCAGTATTAACTTCATTTATAAATAATTTGTTGCTAACAGCTAACTCAATAGATCATATCTGTCTTTAAACATCTATTAAACTTGTATTTTATAATTGTCATGTGCTAATTTGCTAATGCATGCCTTGCTTTGAACCGTGGCAATGTTGAAAATACTCAACTGTTTTATTTTCCAGGAAGTTATTCTCATCACATTTGTTAGTTAGAACCAAAAATAAATGGCATATTTTTGTTAGAGTATTTGGATTATTTGCAAAACTTGGGTTTGGTAATTTAGCACAAATTGTCATAGTGATATATTGAACTGAAATATGTAGCAATGCAAGTTTGATGTTAGTGCTTTATGGGGTCAATGAGAATCAGACTCACAAAAGTATTAATCATCAGAGTCAGTAAATGTATAGAAAATGCATAAAGCAGGTGAATGGCTTTCAAAGACACATGAACAGTTGGGAACATTTCCCCATATGGTATTTCTGAGCACCACACCATCTTTATTTTGTTATTGCTTTGCTAGGATGAATGAAGTGAAAGCAACTCTGATTTTAGCAATAACAGATATTAGGAAAAAAATCAACATGAAGAATGTAAGTTCCTATAAAGTGATTTGTGGGGTTTCAGCATTAAATCTACCAAAAGTAACAAGCATTGATCCAGATTTATTTGGTCTTCCTGGAATAGGCAGGCCCTGCTATTTGAAGAACATCAGTAACTTCCCCACAACATTTAATGGAGTAGGACCAGAATCTGCAGAATCATTTGCATTCATGTGCACATCATACATCTCCATGGTCCTGTACATCTACAAGTAAATAATTTCCCATGAGCACACACCAGAGCACCATCATCCTTTCACGTCACTGAAAGTGAAATTATCTACTCACCAAGTAATCCCCATCCAGGGTTTCCAGAAAGAAATTGAGGTTGAAAAGACCTTATGCATCTCTTTAGCTGTTTAGTGATGAGTTTGATCTTCAATATGCACCTAACCTTTGAACTAGCATACTTCAAAGTAGCTCTCTGTTGGGTGGCTGTTAACCATGGCAAATACCAATCCTCTGGATTTAGAAGTGCTTTTCTAGGGGTTCTCTTTTTAGGAATAAAAGTGCACTCAGCTGTAGAAAACATAAAACAAAAAAGTCCACGAAGAAGAGTTTCTGAGCAACACAAAAATATTTTCCTAGATGTTCCCATGGATTGCTGATGTCAAATACTACCTACATTTGCATGAGCATTTACCACCATGTGATCTGTATTTACCACAAATATCAGATCTATAATTGTAACTAAATTCAATCAGAGAATTGGCAAGCTTCAAGAACTAACACATTTGCATTATGTATCTGTAAACAAGAGATAGAAGCATGAATTACACTACCATTCAGAATAGTATTTTCTTCTGTCTGGAAAATTATCGTTTTATTTTGAACGTAATGAAATCCGCAAGGAGTAAGTATGCACTTAGAGACAGGTTAAAGTAAAATCAAATTAGATGATCATCCATGTTCTGCACAGACATTTTGCTGATATGATTAGGACAATTGCTTTAGTTTGAAATGACAGAAAAATTAAATATATTCTCCTGAGCTGTCAGATTTCAGGCCACATCAGTTTTGCTAGCCAAACCTATGCAGGGTTTAAAAAGAAGCTGTTGTAGCTTCATCTGCTGTTAATTGCAGAGGAGAATTATCAGTCTCCCAAAATCAGAATCTGATTTAAGAATTTAGTAGCATGGCATTTCTCAAATATCTCCATGAGGCTTCAAGAAGTCCTGCACTTGGGAGGAGTGGCAGCACATGTGGAAAAGTGCCACTGCTCACTGCACCTCCAGCCACCATGTGGCATATCCTGACAATTCAGATTTTAGGAGCAGGGTTGTGTAGGGTAGAAGTGCAAGGAAATACCCCCTTTAAGTGAGACAAAAAGGCTACTTTTACCAAAATTTGTGTGGCCCCAAGCAAGCTGTCTGCATTGTTTCCCAGCCAGGGCCAAAGACTGTGAATACTAACTCAGTCTTGAACAATACAACATGTAGCATCATCTGATGATACAACTGGCAGCAAAGCCATGGTGAGTAGCTGAAGGAGTCACTCCACAGACTGTGCAGGAGGGTCGAGGAAAGTGTCTCAATGCACCGTTATTATTTTCAATCCTGCAGTAATTTTTGCCTGTGACATGTCAGTTGCCCAAGACCTGGTACATGCATCAAACAAACAAGGTCCATAGTTGAAATATATACAATCAGAAAGAAAGTAATTTGGTTGCTTGCATGCTTTTGGTTTAGGCTTTGGGGTTTTTTCTGTAATATTTATTTTTACTGGAAAAGACCGATTTTTTACAAGCGAAACACTTCCACTTTGGAAGTGAAAAGTTGCAAAAAAAGCCCAAACCAAACCAAGAGTCAAGAGAACAAGGAAAATGAAAATACTGGTTGGCATGTCAATCACATAATATAAGCCTGGCACCAAGCTGCTTTTTAGACTTGTATACATGCAATGTTAATAATCTAATGAATATTGATTTTGTTTACAATTTTTGTTCCTAGTTAAAGTTATTGTTCTCCACTATTTTTCACTTATTAAAAGAAGGAATATATTGTTAGCTTTTGTGTGACTCTTTCTTAATTGAGTGTATTTGTTTGTGTGTTTGTGTGTGTGTACAAAAGTTGTGAAGAGCCTAGAGGTTTTCTTTAACAGTAAGAACCCAGTCTCTTTTTCTCCTTTTCCCACAGAAACATTAGTCTCTGAAGCAGGATGAAGTGCCAACAGTGTCAGCTGTACCAAAGAGCCAGATTTCCGTTTAAAGCCACCGGAGATGCTACATAGACAATATCTCTAAAAATCCTGTCCATCAAGCCTGTATTTGTTTTTGTGAAAGCAGTCAGGATGACATGAAAACAAAACATTCCCCAGATTAATCAAATGCTGAGCACTTTAAAACATTTTTGCCATTCCATTAAGGAGCAAAGAAGTTTCCAAACCAATTTTTCTAAATGCAAGTTGACAAGCTTCACAAGGAAAAGCATTTTATTATTTTACTTCTCAATAAAACAAAATTGCTTTCAACCTAAAAATCCCCTGAATTCTGGCTTACGGCAATCTTGGTAACATTCTAGAAGCTTACATAATGCTGTGCAGTGGAATAGACACCACTGCTTTCAGGAACCAACAACTAAGTGCAGAAATAGTGACTGTGATCCGCTTTGTGATTCACAGTGCAGCAAAGCAGCAGCAGACATCACGTGCTGCAGTTCAAACTCTGATTCTGCAATGGTATTCATGAGATACCTCTGCCTGTGTGCAAAGTGCTGGGAGCCTCTCAGGAGAGCAGAGAAGGAGTAGGATCACTTTCTGGTCAAAGCCTGACTAGTTGTTACTCTTGGCTTTGTAAGCCATTTTCTTGACTTCTTGATTTAGAGTACAAGGAGGCCAGGTACATCTCTGACTGTAAATTCTAGGCTTATCTGGAGAAACACATCAAAAAGTGTCAAGTTACTTAATTTGCCAGATATTTCCATGCCCCACTCATATGGCACAAACAACGCAGTGGCTTGAGATCCCATTCACTATTGTGTTTTATGTCCTTAACCTTCTTGGTCCAAGGCTTGCTTTATAAGGCCATGGCCAAATTCTCTAGTTTTCAATGTGCAACAGTTATGCTACTTTTTAAATTATTTTCTTGATAATGAGCAGACTATACTTCTCTCTTTAATATTAGGCCGTTCTCTTAAACATCCACTTCACTGTACATTCACACACATGTACAAAATTTTGCAGTAAGATCTCCACCAGCTGAAAAATATTGCTGCTAATGTTGATGAAGATACTTGGACTAAAAGCCTGAACATGTTAGCAAAATGAAAGGAATATGGTATAGAAATAATCTCTCAGCTATTCTAGGTATATAAAATATTGTAAAGAACATCTGGAATTTGACCATCAGGTTCAAATTAATATTCAAGCCCTTTTTCTCAGTGGTTCAGGAAGCAATAAGCTATACCTGTAAGGGTGAGGAGAGAGGGATTGCATGATTTATTTTAATTCATTGCTTATTTCAGGGAATGAGAGTAAGCAAAGAAGAAGAAGGGAATACTAGTAAAATGTGCTTTTAAAGTATTGTAGAAATAAAAGGGAATTCTGTTCATTTTAGTAGTTGCATTATTTCTAAAATGCTACAGTACAAAACTGGATATGACATGTTGCTAGTCCCTTGTATTTATGTGTTCATTTAAGAGTTTAAATTCTTGTTAAAACAGTGACAGAGAGAGACTAACAGATTAAAATCTTCACCTACACTACTGACAAAACATCTTAAGAGAGGCTATACAGTTTGACGGGTAAAAGAAATATTTTATAAGGCGATTGAAGAGTGCAAGGCTGGATACAGGAGAGGAACCTGTTTTCCATATGAAAACGTGGCTGTTGAAATTGTTGATTTAGAACAAGTCCTCTAGCAAGAACATTTTAAGTACTTGAAAGGGGAGACAAGGCTTTTGTTGTTTCCTGAGTTTCATAATTGCATTTAAGTTAGTAGACTTATGGCTAGTCTGGCCTCAGCCATGTGCCAATGCTGAGGAAGATCTGCCCTCACCCAGAGGTTCTGCCTCCACCCTTTGGCTCTCCAGCAGAGCTGTCACTTCCAAGAAGGGCTGCCTGCTGTTTGATCTGCCTGCAGCGCCTCGTTACCCCTCTGTGTTGGGTCACCAAAGGCACTTCTGGCCAGCAGAGAATGACATGATGCTGCCATTGCCTATTAAAGAAATTGAGGAAGATATTAAAGGAATAAAGTGTTTAAAATATTCATTAGTTTTTAGAAGCACATATATCTTCTTAATTAGTTTTGTCACTGGATCAAATTAACAAGGTTTTAATGACAGTAAGTGATACATTCATCAATTTAGGAAATGATTCATTTTCTCTGACTTTTTAAATTCCCTTCTAATAAAATATATTCTGGCATGAGTTTTTCAATTAGGCATGATGTGCTTATTTCACATGGTGTAATACTGCAGCTTAAACACCAGGACAGGATGAGTACATTCAAGCAAAAAAAGTGATTCATTCCAAGTAATTGTGTGATCTCTGAAGCCAAGTTTTTATTAAAAAAAAATTGATCAGGTTTGACTAAAGATTTATCAGCAAATTTAGCATCCTTACAATTCTTTCATACAAACCTAAAATATTCTTCAGTATACTTTATTAATATTATTGCTTAGACTCTTTCATACATGCACATCATCAGCACTGTGCAAATAAAGAAACAAACAAAGAAGATTAACCATAATAAAGAGCCATTATTTCATCAGTACCTGACTGGATCATCTTCCCATCCAAATCAATCAAACTGCTCACATTAGTACCAAGCTAGAGCTTACTAAAACATATTTATTATGATTATACATTTTATTAGTATTTATGAAGAAACATGCAAGAGGTCAAGCTAGCACTCCACTAGTAATTTTAGAAACACAAAATTTTCTGGTTTGTGTTTGAATCTCTGGCCTAAGAAATGGCATGAGGCAATCTGGTATGTGAGGTGTAGAAGCTGCAGGAGTCCATACAGTTTTGCTTTAAGGAATATAGATTTTTTTCAACAAATTATATGAAGAAAAAATAAAGGTGCAGAATTTGTTACAGTATTAACATGCAAATGCCAGCTCTATATACTTAGGCTGCTCTCATTACCCAGAAAAGTCGTGTTTGTAGAAGATGGTCTCCTTTTCACATGCTCTGGAGTCTTTAATCACCCTTTAACCAAAATATGAAATCTTAGTCATACATTTTGGCTCTAGAAATCTACACTGCTTCCCAGATGGCTCTTGAGGTAACATCAATCATCTTTCCAGTCTTGAATACTTCTTTATATTTCTCAAAAGTCTGATGATTGATCACTGAGATGTTAAATCTATTTCCAGTTTTCAGTGACTGTTTCAAGTCTCAGTAGACAGACATAGCCATATGACACTTCTAACAACTGTGGTCTTGCTTTTTGACAGATGAGCAAAATCCTGCACCCCAACTGCACAAAGCTGTGTGAGAGGCTGCTTCATAGGAAAACACCCTACAGGAAATGAGGGAGATCCTTTCAGACTAAGAAACTTTAAACCTGTATGTCCTATTGTCTAGGAAAGCATCCAAATCACAGTTCATAGGATAGTTTACCCTGTATGGCTGAAAAGCTTGCCTAGATTTTGGGTCCTTGCAATAACAACAATGTAACAGTTAATTGTGCACGGGAGGAGGGAGACACAGAGGGAAGGGGACTCTCCAATCACCACGAACCATAGATATTCCTTGTAAATGCAGGAGCTTTAGGTCTATTGTAGAACAAAAGTCACAGCTTAAGAATCCGCCCAGGAGTAGATCAGGTCACTTTAAGCTTTGCTGAGTCTATGGTACATTAAAATAATGAGTGTTATTACCAGACCTGAAAGGTGAGTAGCACCTTCTCTTCCCATTCCTTCCTACTCTGTTTTCAGCCAGGACCCCCTCAGTCACGCCTAGTATTTCATTCACACCACTGTATGGAGCAGGTCGGGATCCTGCCCTGGGGCTGTGCTTGCCCAGCAGAGGGTGTCCAAACTGAGTAAACAGATGCTCAGCACCACTTTGATACCCAGACCAGATGTTGCCCTGAAAAACCCTTCCCTCAGATTCAGAATATCAAAAGCTTCAACTCACAGCCCTTGTCCAGAGACCCAACTCTGGAACAAGAATACAGCATTTTGTGACCATTTTTCATACAGAGGCAAAGCTCTCCAAGGAGAACAACGGTGTCATTCGAAATACGCAGCTATTCTGTTGCTTGCTGCATTCACACACTATCCTCTTCTGTTCCATGGCTGTCAGGGTTTTCATTAGCACCCTCAGAGCAGCTCTCAGTACTGTGCTTTATACTGGCTTTAAATGTACCTTCTGGAAAGCAGGTATATTTAATACACTCACTCACTGATATGACAGTGACCATTTGAGCTTCCTGGCACAATGCTTGTTCCTGTCCAGTGGAAAGCAGGAAAAGTACAAATTTTTGGAAACAATACAATCTTCAAAATTTCTTAGGGCAATTTCATGCCACAGAAGTGAGAGAAATTTGTGCTTTGCAAACTAAAAAAAGGTGGCTTGAAAACAATTTTTTAACATATTTTTCAGTTCATGGAGAAACTTGAAGCCTCATGAGTAGAAACATAGTGTTTGTGTAGCTTGCTAGAAGCCATATGGTACACATTTTAGTGATAGGTCAAGTTTTTAACAGCCTATTCTTCAGTGTACTGGAGCAATATAAATGCAGAGCAGGTTTACTGCGCTTGGAAAGTTAGGACCCACAGTATAAACCCAGGAACAGGCTACCAATATAATGGTGGCATATCAAAGCAGATAAATACAGTAATAATGCTTCAAAGCAATTATTTTCTTAGCTATTAGAACTGGATACATTTACATCTAGTTGTTAAGAAATTCTCCCTACTGCCTCAAGAGAAAGTTTAGGGGTTTTTTTAATATTTGATTTTGTTACATTTTACTAGCAAAAGTCTGCAATATCTCTACAGGGAGCAGTGTACAGAAGAGCCTCTTTTTTTTCTGAAAAGGGCACTGCATATCTGTTGAAAACGAAACACAGTTTTATGGTTGTTAATAAGCCTCCTACTCTGAACCAAAGTATGGGGATGAGATTATAATTTTACTGAAATACAAGTGAATTGCACTTTTTAATTGGGATCTTCAAGTCTTCCTGTAATACATAAAGCAAATAACAATGAAGAGTGAGCTTGAAACGCAGAGGCAGTACCACACATCTACCCACACCTTTGGTTAGCGTCTGGTCAGCAAGACTTTTGGAGAGGCATTTGCACAGCCTCCAGACCCCTCAGCTTTGCTATACTCTAACCTACTTTGTTCTAGCTTTTGCTTAGCTTTGTAGTAGTGTCTGGTGCAAGGCATACCTATTTCTGTAACTCACAGTGACAAGATGAGATTATTCTGTGCAGAGCCAGCTGTCTGTGAATGCGGGATAAAAATGCAGCCTGGAAGAGTGCATGTATGGGAGGGAGACCAAGCACTCAAATGGTAACACAAAATTTATACAGCCCATTCAGGTGCAGAACAGTCTTGTAAACCAATGAAGAATGAGCAAGGTGTACAGCATGTACAGAAATTACACCAAACAGATCCTGAAGTGAGAAGGAAACCCCCCACCAACACACTCCTTTCTGTGCTGATGGCTCCCTGCAGCCTTCCCTGCTACTGAAACCAGCCATGGCAGGACGAAGTGGGACAGCAGGAAGAGGAGGCCCAGAGAGGAAAACATGGCAGAGGGAAGTTTATGTGTGTAATACAGTACGTTCCTCTGACAGCATTAAACCTATCTGTTTCAGTGTAATTAAAATTTTACAATGATGTCACAAGAAAATTCTGTATGCTAATAATTTTATCTATCTCAGTTTTTCATGTGATCTACTCTTTCCCAGCCGAGCAGCAGTATCTGGAAATTATACAGTCATATGGCAAATTTAAGGAGATTTGCAGAGGAAGGACCAATGTACTCATAAGGTGCTTGATTCAATTTTTTTTAATATCCAGAAGCTCCAAAAAATTTAATTTTTTGGGGCTTCTGTCCTGCAAAATCCAGACTATTTTTTTCTAAATTAAATTGGAAAGGGAAAGGAAGAACGGCTCCCTGTGAAGATTAGACAAATATGAAATAACATTAGAAATGACCTGCTAAATGCTTTATGAAGTCTAATTTCATGATACATCTGCTGCTTAACTAAAACTGTATTACACTGCAAAGCAATGGCAACTCAATCTGATAATTTTCCTGGTGTCATTCCTTACAAATGGCTTCATCCTTGGGGCTGTATGTAAGGGTCTTTAAAGCAAAAGGGAGCCAGTAAAGATTAGTGCTGTGGCAATCCTTCTCCCATATATAGGGTAGTAAGGGAGACTCTCGGAGTAACAGGGGCAACTGGAGGGAAAGAGAAGTGAATGTGACTTTTTTTAAGGTGTCACTATCAGAAGCTCAGAAATGCTGTGTGAGAAAAGCTCTCATCCCTTCCAGCAAATCAGTTTTCTTCCAAAGTGAGATAAAGTCCAGGAGAGAGTTGAAAAGGACAACTGGGGAAGCATCTTGGTTTGACATGGAGAACAGAAAAGGATTTTCAAATATCATGCAGAGGCTGATCCAAGGCACCTTTCATAGGCTGTGGAAATGGGATGAAGAGCCAGCCCTGGAGGAGGCAATTATGTCTGCAAAACTTCTGGACTGAAGTAATTTTGTGTTTCAACTTTCATGGCCAGTTTGGTGCTAAGTGGACCAGGTGATTTTAAAGCGCCTGCTGTGAAAGGATAGCTCAAGGCATAACTTTGCTGCAAATTTTCTTTGTCATGCACATACTCTCACACACACTTATCCACATTTTCTTCTGTAATACAGAAGCAAAATAATACTTGTTTTATTCAATCAGGTGTGTAATTGCATCTATTTGGAGGTTTGCACATCCTTGGTAACCCAACTGTGATGTTACCATGAAAGAGCCTCCTAACTTCCAGCAAGACAACAGCATGCTCAAAGCTGTATTTGATCATGCACCAAGGAGTCTGTGATGATGTTGTGCTTTCAGAAGAAAATTAACTCTATCCCAGCCATAACCAGAACAGATGTATTGGTGCCATCAGAAATACCAAGACTTTCTTCTCCCTGTATTTTAACCCATTGACTTTGGCTAAGTCACAGGAACAAATCTTGTAGGACAAAGGACAGGGCACACACTCTGTTGCACAGATCAGGAAGCAGTATCATGTATTTCCAGTCATCAGCTCAACAAGTTTCATCTGAATCAGGGTGAAGTCACACATTTGAGGAGGCTTGGTTGCAGTGGCTGCTGCCAGCAGGCTGTTCTGTTGCCTCCCTGCTCAATGCCATCCAGATGGATGGAACCGGGTGTTGGCTGTGCCCATGGTTCAAGCCAGCTGCGTGCAAGCCACACTCCAGAAGCCACATAACTGCGTTAGTGCTGGCTGTGCCTGCGAGGGAGAGAGGCCCTCAGGCCCAGGGTGTGCTGGCACCAGCAGCTCCCCTTCTTCTGTGGCAGGACATTACAGAGCGATGGGGAGGGTCTGTTGAGTTGAAAGAGTAAGTTCCTACATCAGTTCCACAAGACAAGCTCATTAATCACTAAATGTCCCACAAGCCACATTTTTTCATAATATCATTATCGTGGATACTTCAAAGTGCTCCACAATGCAATCAAGTATTTATCATTTTTGGTGACTATATCTACCAGGGAATGATGTTGGCCTTGGCCAATTTTAATGCATAGGTAGATTTCTTAGTCAAGAATTCTATGTATTTCTACACTTAAAGTTATTCCATTATTTTAAGTGATAAATCAACTTGTCTAAATTGTTAAAATTAATCATCATGACAGCATAGAACAATCATATGAAATATTGGTTTCTTAGTAAAATATTTCTTTAGGTTTCTAAATATGCTATTACCTGAAGCATTACACTTTAATAGATATAAATAATGCAGTGAAATGAAGAATAAAATTTTAGCATAAACACAGCAAAATAAGTTTAATGACAAAAAATGTTGAGAATGTAACTGCTAGTTGTACTTATTGGTTATATCTACTAAAACAATAATCATAAGGATTTGTTTTGAAAGCAAAGTCTTTCCTTTGGAAACTCATTACAGAGAAAATATTTTCAAATTTAAAATAATTACTTGAAGTGCTTTTATTATTTTTCAAAATGAGCAAAACATTCAGAACAGAGCAGAACAACACACACACAGAAAAACCAGGAGAAATTAACTCCTGCCTCAACTAACACTTATCTTTAAGAATAAAAACAGTCTACCTCTGCTACCAGTATTTCCACTGGTGGAGAAGTGAGCTTTAGGAGACAGTTTTCATGGTCAGTTCACTCAGTTTTTAGAAACACATCTTTTTACTTGAATTTATCTAGTTTAACCTTCTGGTCATTGTGACACCTGCCTGTCACTGGTTTGCCCAGATGCAGATGTGCTGTGACATGGGTGCCAAGGGACCAAACCTGGCTCTGCAGGAAGCCAGCCCAAGCCAGCCCAGTGGGTCAGACCACTGTGTCAAGGGCTCATCTCATTCCTCCACAGGTCTGTAGGGTCCTACTCTTCTATTATTTCAGACAACAGCAGGCAGACTAGGTTTTCCTGTTCTTTAACCATTCCTGCAGCTATGCTTTCAGTCTTCCCAAATTTTCAATGTTATTCCTTAACTCAGGTCTTATTTGATATTCCTCTTTTTCATGCATTCACAGATTAATATTGGCTCCTATGGCTACTTGCCCAGAAGTTGACAGTGGGATTTTATGGTCAGTTGGCTTTCCATCATAAAGCTGCAACACTTCCAAGTTTCCTATTTCCTAGGATGCTATGCAACAACCTGTAAAAATTACCTGCCTGCTCTCAGTATGTGTTTGTGTAACTATATGAAAAATAATAATAAAAAAATTGTATTCAGCTATCCAGTACTTTTTTCCAACATCTTTAGACTTGGTTGGTATCCTAACTTTTGCTCAGACAATAGTAGTTGTCCAAAGATCTCTGAAGTGAGGATACAATATCATATTCTTATTAAAATTACTCCTCATTGTTCCAAGAATTAAAAATACTTTTTCATTATCACAAAAATACTATCTCCATTAGCTGAACTCCTCCCCAAAAGAAAACAGTAATAAGTAATAAGCAATACTGCTTTTGGCAGATTAAAATTAACAACTCAACCAATTGCACTTAAAGTGCTCCAGTACCATTGTCAGACAATTGAGATAACTAGAACTCCTGGGCTTCCCAGGTTTGTTCACTTTTACTTCTGCCTTTCAAAAGATGTTCCCTATTTTTCTGTTTGGTTGTTAATCCTTGCTTTATGATCTTCCACAACAGTTCCAGAGAAACTTTTTTTTTGATCACTGGATTGTTGGTTTGGCATCTTGTAAAATGCACTTGAATGGCTATTAATTGTTATTTTCATTGTTCTGCTCAAATTCTCTCTTCACCTGGATTTGATAACATTTGGTTTTGAACTTTTGGAAACCGTTCATTGTAAACCACCAAGTATGACTGTTCTATGGAATGTTCATTACACAGATCATATTAATAAAATACACATATGTAGCAGACACCAGCTAATTATGCATTTTGAGTTTTCTTTAAAACTTTGGCCTAAGATTATTCAAGACCATTTTCTACAAAAAGGCAGACTGAAGACTTAGAGTCCACTAGCTAATAATTTCCTTGCTGGGGCCGAAATTAAACAGTGTGATTTTTTAGCTAAGAAATACCGTAAAAATATTCAGAACAATGCTGATGCCTAGTGGTAAAGAATGAAATAGAATCACAGAACTGGGTTGGAAAAAATCTCTAGGATCATCAAGTCTAACCCTTAACCCAGCATTGTCAAGTCCACCACTAAACCATGTGCTCAGATGCCACATCTCCACATCTTTTAAATACCTCCAGAGTGGTGACTCTACCACTTCCCTGGGCAGCCTGTTCCAATGCCTGACCACCCTTTCAGCAGAGAAATCTTTTCCTAACTTGAGACCATTTTCTCTTGTCTTATTGCTTGTTACTTGGGAATTGTTACAGGATGATGAAGAGTAAGATGAAGATGCATTGTAAATGAGAAAGTGGAGGGAATGTAAAAGCAGTAAAAGCAGAAAGATAATAGTAATAGTGTCAACTAGTGACAAGCAGATGACTTGAAAAATCACTGACAAATAGATGTATGACTTTCAGCAAGAGAAACTACTTGGGAATAAGAAAGAAAGGAAAAAAAAGAACATTTCCACATAATGGTGGATTTTACTGGAAAAATGAGAAAATTTTGAAGAAACAATTTTTACCTGTTCAAGTCTAAGACTGACAAGGACACTCCCAGCTTCTTTGGAACAACAGCAAAAGAGGATCTACCAGCCTACAATTTTGCAGCCTTGTTACTGACAAGAAATCACAAGATCTTACCACTCCTTTATGCAATTTTTATTTACAAACAATGAAATGAGGAAAAACTCAAAATCTGGCTTTTAGTGGGATGTACAAGGCTACCTAAGCCTGGCTTTTCAAATGGAAGCTTTGCAAACTCATTAGATCACTCTCTGCTTGAAGCACCAGGACGTGGGTAACCATGAGTTGAAATCTGAAAGGGAAGAATGTATGGAAAACACCCTCAGATAACTTTGCTCTCACTTCCTTCAGGAAAAAGGACTTTATTTCTAACCGGATGCTGTCCAAGGTTCATTATAAGACATTAAACAAGGTTCCACGGAGACAACACAAGCCTTGGGAAGGGACTTCTTGTCCCCTCCAGCATTGCTGTAGGCAAAGCAAAACCTGAGTGGCAGCTGCCCTCGGAAGGGTGCTCTCTTCTTGGGCAGGTAACATGGAGCTGGATGAACCACAAGACGTCTCAATCTCACAATTAAAGTCCTTCAAAAATCCACAACAGAATCTGTCCAACACAAGGAAGCTTGGTGGGTCAGGAAGCACAAACAGGGGATGAGATGGGACATGTGTCTTAATGGGCGTTTGAGGTTACCTCCACTTAAAACTCTGGAGGCAGGTTGTACTTAGAGCAGTTGAGTTATTGCCAAATGGTTAAGTCCCAATTACACTCTGGACAGCATCCTTTTATTTTCATCGAACTATGAAGCCACAAGCCTTTCTTTTTTGATAAATGTCCTTGTAAGCACATGCTACATGAGTAAGCATCATTCATGTAAGCAACATCAAGAGCTGAGGCAGGTACAAAATACAACATTAAAAGTTTCATGCTGAGATCATATATTACACCAGATTTCTTTCAGGAGCAACAGTGGTTTTTGCTGTCAACATAAACATCTGTATTTAAATAGAAAATCATTAGGATTTAACAAGTGCAAATTACAATGCCAAAGTGAATAACAGCTAAATCATGTGAGAAATTTATACAGACACACATAAGCCAATTTTTTGGGAAAGAAACTGTTGCCTATTGAAGTATGAGTATATAGCTGCAGTACTGAAATTAATATAGATTTTTATGTGCTTATATAATATGCAAATATCTTTAAAATAAATTATTCAATAGAGTTGCCATTTTTGCTTAAATCTACTTTCAGTAGACTTGGGACAACAGAGAAAAAACACAGATTATTTAATTATTTGCTTATAAAATACCACATCAACTCTAAGAACAAAACCTGTCGTTTCAGCGATAAGTTCAGTTCCTGCTCCAACAACACAATAATTTTTTCGCCATCATTCCTTTTGAGACCTCAAAGTGGGGGTTTGAGTCTCCTCCCTGCCTGGGCTGCGTCCATGAGCGATCAGACAGCACCATCTGCTGGACAGTTTTTTCCTCCCAGTGACTTGATTGCCTTTTTTTCTGAAATAATTTGGCAACCAGGAGAAGGCAGAGCAGAATCAGCTGAGGTCTGTGCAAGATCAAACGTTCTCATGGGCTCTCTGTTCCCCATGGGTCTCTGGGATAGTGACTTTTGCCTCAAATAACACGTTTAAGATTCATTAAGTAAGAGCTAATTTTTGTTCAGTTTCCAAAGCATTATTTCAAAATAATTAAGGTAACTTAAAATAATAGGATTTCCCCTGCTTTCCACAAAGATGTATGATCACTCAGAGTGGTGTTTAAATGTTTATTGCTATTACAGATGGAGGAAAAATGGGATATTTTCTGTTACAGTTTGCAAGGCATCACATCTCAAAGCCAGCCAAGCCAGCCACATATAGGAAGTAAATAAAAAATTAGCAGAGGACTTTCCAACAGGGCATGCATATGTTTTGTAACATGTGAACGTAATCCAGGCATAAGCCTTTTTCCACCATCTTCTCACTGATGAAAAAGGCACCACCTTTCATCTGCCAAGGGAAATCCTGTCTATAATCTCAGCACCAGATGTCACCAGCTTCCTAATTGAAAACTGCAACTTTGTGGAAAGAAATCATTCTACTGCTGGGAACCCCACATATATTTAGGAAAGAGCCTGGTCTCTATCAAATATTGGTTTGCTGCTCATAAAGGAATATATTCGGTGTACACCAAATCCTTTTACAATCACTTTAATCTTTCATCAATGTTAAGAATAGACCTAATGTAATCTAGAAGGGAATAGGATGGGAGATGTGGCCACATATTGGAAAACTGGTTAAATATGGTAAAGCAGGAAAATATATAATCTATTTGCATTCAGGAGAAGCAACTAAAAGTGTCAAGATCCTTTTGTTTGAGGTACTATGCAAATTGACAAGGAATATTTTGTCTCCAAACACACATTTCTAGGGACTTGGTTGCTCACTAGAGTTTTACTTTAAGATTAAATAAGCCAGAATTTATTTCACCTCCTGCTGCTGCTCATTCCTGCATCACATCAACCTCTCCTTCTGCTGGCAAAAGCAATTATGAGGCCAAACTGGTCTCGGGATCTTATTGCTTCCTGCTGCTGTTGGATCATTTTCAACTTGGATTAAGCTCCCAGTTCAGTTTCCCACGCAGCCAATGCAAACTTGTGCTGGCGTAAGATTGCAGAGACAGGACAAGTAAATCTCTGTACATGGACAATGTACTGGTAACACACAAGTCAACACAAGAAATTCGGACAAGATGACATATCTCAGTAACGGCAGCAACTGAATATCTGAGCATCTCCCTCTCTCTGGTCCCTCCTAGTCCCCTTCAACACTTACACCAAAAAATCCCAAATCTATTCCAAGAATGAGTTTAAAGCTCTTACTTCAAAATGGTGCTTTCAGAATGAGATGTGCATTTTTATTATATCATATATATGAAGAAAAAAATATTATTTGATTAAATCTTTTGCCTTTACAAAAAATTACATAACCAAGTTCAGTCATAAATTGCTGCCAGAAATGCCTGACATATTCCAGCCTTCTTAAGAAAAAGGGAAACACTTTAGAAAAGTGAAATAGAAAAATTTCAAAGATAGGTTTCAACACAAAACATTTCTAAAAATAATCCTGGGAACAAATCCTCAGCCAAGTTTGCTGAGTTGCTGTAAAAAATAAGGCCATATCACACTGGGGTTCTAACTATAAGTATACGTCAGTAATGTGCTTACATCTAAGAGCAAAACTAAACAGCAAATGTGGTAGTGGAGCATTAAGCATTATGGATGGATATGATTTATGCTCATCAGCAGACATGTTTCTATCTGAGATTGCCAAAAGAAAGCCCAGAATATAATTTGGACTTTGAGAAGGCTGCAAGACAGTCAGTCATATAAAAAAGAGAAGGCAGATTCATAAACAAATAATATCGTCAGGAATTAGTTCCTGAACAGTGTTTTGAATGGCCTCACATCTTCAGAGATTACACCCCTTTTTTCAATTTATAGCATATGTTCTAGGACATGAAAACATCCTAAGAAATTTGTGGTGCAGCTCCCTAGGTGAAAGAAGATACTTGGGGACCAAACAGGAACAGCAACCACCTGTACAAGTTGAATGCTGGAGCAAGGAGTTGGACCATGGAAGTTGTTCAGGAAACACCTTCCCTTCAGATTCATTAACCTGGTCCTTTGTTGCTGATCAGGCTTTAGAGATCTTGCCATCAGACTCACAGCTCAAGGCCCTTACAACAGGAAAAGCCAGCTTTGGGACCAAACCCTCAGCCACCTTTGGCAGCTACAAACCAAGGAAGTCCATGGGGATATAGAATGAAAAAGTAGAACAGATGAAGTAAAAAAATTTAGAAGCATATAATGAAACACATCAGCAAATAGAAAGAATAATTATTAACCTTAGAGTAGCCATGCACTTTTCTGAGATGCATTGCTTTTTCTATGTAGATTTGGAGTCCATGTATTTTTTGCAGTTTAAAACCCACTCTCATTAGTACCAAATCCTTATTGGCCTCTCTTCATGTCCTTTGTGCACCCACGGACATGAACAGTAGGAGGTCCTAAGTACAGCTCTGCTTACAATGTTTTGATGTCGTTGCGATGTTATGGTTAAAAAGACCACATTGACCCAATTAGAGGAACAGGTGGCATGTGGGGGACTCTATCCAGAAAACAGGAAAAAATATTCTTTTCATAAAGTTATTTTAAAAGTAATCCCTGTTACTGAGAGTAATCTCTGTTACTGTGCTGTTACTGAGAGTCCCTCACAAAATCAGCAAAAGAAACCAGAGACTTAAGTAATGGCAGAAGGCAGAAATTAGGAGATGGCAGGCTTAATATTAATGCAGTCAGTTTCAAAGACTTCTGAATGTAGATCAGTGCAGAACAGACTGCTATCTTACATAGACTTTGTGCTGTAAGAAAAACTAAAAATTGGGATTTTTATCTGATAAAAATATGAAAAGTGTTGTCTTGACCACCTTCATTCAGTTTTAAAACCAGTTTATTCTCTTTTGGTAACTTTAGAGGCATAAGAACATTTTAAAACCAGTGAAAGCTTCTCTTCCAACAGTTTGTACCAGTTTAATCAAAGTGCAATTAAACAAAATTTTAATTCTGCTTGATATGACTGATATTTGTAAATTGGGTCTAATATACCCATTTTCATTTATTTGCAACCAGCCAGCAGTGCAGTTTAAATTACTAAGGAACATGTCCCTGGGTGTCATGCATTAAGCCTCACATCGTGACTGTTGTGTGGTTTCATTTACATCTGAGCTGCAACTATAGTGATATTCACACATGGAAGTTATAAAACCTGGATTGATACAAGAAACAGACATAGTAGCCAAGCATAATGCAAATTAAGGTCTTTAAAAAAATATCTATTGTTTTCCCTGTTATATTTCTCTTTCATGTTTCTGTTATGTTTATCATTTAATTGATGCATTTTCCACTCCCTTGCCTTTTATTTTCCGTTTCCAAATCAGACATATTTTTCATTAAATCAATATTGATTTTAATGCCACAACTGATTTTATTAGCAGCATCTTTATGAAAGGGACATGGTTAAATTAGAGATGTATAGGAATATTTATCAGCACTCTGCAGTTGCTTATTCATTATGAATTGATACAAAACCCAAAAGTCAACTGGAGGACTTCAGTTAATATCAGTGGGATTTAGGCCTGATTATCAATGAAGCTAAATAAAATACAAAGAAAATTAACAAAGACAGATAGATCATCTTATCCATAATACCTGACAGTATTATAGCTCACTGTCTGATTTAAATCAGCTTTTTAAAGAAATCTTTACCTTAGTAAGTTGCATATGCCACCCTGACACCCGATTCTGTCAGATCTCAGAAGCCAAGCAGGGTCAGCCCCGGTTAGTACTTGGATGGGAGACCTCCTGGCAATACCGGGGGCTGTAGATTCTTGTCCTGAGGACTTCACTGTCACTGTCCAAGCTCGCTCAGCAGTGGCAGATGGACCTTAGGAGTTAAAGGGTGGGGCCAGTTCTGCACACGCTGTGCCTCACCTAAAAAATCCACTGTGCAGGCTTGAAGGACACACCCATGTGGGTAGAGCCCTTCCCAAATCTTTGTTCCCGAAGCCTGGCCATGATGATGATTGTGCAGCATTGTTCATATAGCAAATCTGCAAGAATATGATTGAAAACGTGCAAGAAAAAATAGTAAAGTTATAGGTCCAGAGAAATGTGAAGAGTATAAAACCAGGTATCAGCAAATCTCAGCACACATCACAGCAATGTCAGGTTCCTGGGATGTCTTAATTAGTGTTAGTGTCAGTTGTTCAAAGGCGATGATACTGTGAAGTCCAAAGGCCAGTTCTTTGAAATTATTTAGGCATCTGAAGATGTAAACAGGTACTTAGCAGAATTTTCAAAATGCGTATTTAAACTTGGAGTACTTTCACAAACTTTACTCCTAGGTTGGTGCACCAAAAGCCTTTGGAAAGCCAACATTTCCTCAGCTAGATCATATTTATCCATATGCCTGCTGACCCCTCCAAGGAAACTCAAGAATTCCATGGCACAGGATTTACCTTTACATGAGCCATGGTGATTCTTTTACACTATATACTATTGACCCTGGAGCCCATTCGTTGTCCTTATAGTTTCTTTAAAATATGTGTATTCCTAAAATGTCTACATATTCGACACATGCATTGACTTCTGTAATGTGTTATTAATTTTATATTATGACCTAATTTAAACTGTAAGTTCATCAGGTCAGTATCTGTCTTTTATAAAACAAACAGCACTTAAAAAGTAACAAATAAAAATAATATAGCATGAGAAATCACTGCATATCTCCTTCAAGCTATTTTTCCCCAGATGCATCAGTGGGGACAAAGTGACATCTGGGTAATATGGTGTCCTGGAGAGCAAGCACTGGGCAACCACCACCTTCAGAGTAGATGTACCCACGGAGGGTCTGAAAATCAACATTTTTCAGAAAAAAAAGAACCATAATTACTCCATTTTCCAGAACAAGAAAGAATTGTAGAGTATGACATCTGGTTAAAGATAAGAGTTTAATGACAGGGTTAAATTTTAGAAGTTCCTGAATGTCCAGCCCCTTTTCAGTCTATCTTGCTATCTTCTTCCTTATTTTGTTCATGCTTATTGTTCTCTTAATGCTTTTAACTTTAGAACAAAATTACACTGAGATCCAACATACCTAACACAATAAAATTCACATGTAACTCCATTTCCATTCATTGTTTTTAGAAATAAAAAGTGAGAGAGGCTTACACACAAGATTTGGGTTTTGTTTGTGAGGATGCTCCAATCTTAATACAGAACTCAGCTTGAACCTTCCTGGTGAAAGGTTACGTGTATGGGGCCATTCCTCTTCAAAATGGAAAAGAACTTATTCAAGATAGGAGGGTGCATTCATCCTGAGCAGGAGACCACTCAGCATCAAGGAGTTAGTGACCCACATTAACTCAGTTAGCTGAGCAGGCAGATAATAGGCCCTAAGGCTGGGCTGCGCTGAACCACATTACTTGGCTGCCCAACAACCACCTCACTGCAACACTGGAACCTGTGGGCAGCTCCCTCTTGGTATCAGCAATCAAGCCACCTGCATGACCTTGTCTGAATATCTCACCTGAAGTTCTCACCTGAATATCCTTTATGTGTTATTTTCTTGTAACAAAAGCTTATAATAGCTCGTATGTCTAGAAAGAAGGAACCTCTGTCCATGGAAAGGACATGGAGGGGTATACCATGGGAATATCCATACAGGGTCTTTCTGATGCTACAAGAATGCTGTGTGCTCAGCATCTGTAGGGAATTCACTCACCATCTATAGTCTTTTGTTTGTGATGTCTTATTAAAGAGCTATTTCATTAAGTCATTTGTTAACAGTCATTTCTTTGGAAAGAACACTGCACCGTCTCTTTCTCATCTCCCCAACTCTGCTGCTGGTGAAGAACAGATTTACAGATGAGTTTGTACTAATTTAAGTAAAATTATAAACTAAGATATAGCGTTGGTTTCAACTTGTGCCAGGAATTATTTAACTCAAAATTTACCATTAAATCTGATACCCGTCATTGCACCTTTCACTGCCCGTATTTTCATCTCCTGAGAGGAAGACTCAATTGCCGGCCTAAAAAGATACTGTTTTAAAAATATATTGAAGACCTGAAGCACTAAGAAGCACAAATATTGTCATTGGAATTTCATGGGGCACATACATCAGTCTGGAAACTGCTGCTCAATAATCTTCTGCAACCATAAATAGACCATCATGCTGTTTTCTGAAGCAACTTCATGGGTTTGGAAAGACCCCTTAAGGCCTTCACATTTGGTTTGCTTGTCCAGTGATGAACTTCTCCAAAGACAACCTAGTCTAGAGCTGACAGCAATGCACCAAGTAAGTAAAGAACAAAAACTGAGAAACAAAGTTTTCATTTAAAGAGCAGGTGGAAGCTCCACATTTACCTCTGCCAGGGACAGCCAGTATGCCTGGCAGCAGGGCATGCCTTTAGTAAGACAGAACCTGTACTTTAAAAGTGTACCATCAGGTCTATTAGGGAAAGCATCAATAATTAAAGTTAATGCCTGGAAACTGGCATCAGCTACGGGCATGATGACTCAAGCTCTTGGAGATCCATTCATTACATTCAACTACAAAAGCTAGAAGTTATAAAAAATGCATGAATAAATTCTTTAAGTATTAACACGCTACTTCTTTAAATGTTTGTTCTGACCCAGGTGGCGCTGCTCTGACTTTTTCTGCAGCTTCTTTTCACTTAAATGACCTTAGATTATTGTAGCTGTCTCTCAAGATTAAACACATTACTCCTTTAAAAATGTATTATTGAAGGTTCCTGCTTAGTAAGAAATAGAAAATGCTCTCTGGCATCCTCTCTTTGAGCTCATTATAAAATGTTAGATTCCATTGCAAAGTTTACAGTCTTCAATTTAAGTCTTTTGAGCTAGACATGCCATTTGCTCAATTCCCTTCTGGGCTTGGCAAAATTAAGTAAAAACAAGCAAAGAATTACAGAAGAGATCCTTGTTTTGTGTTTATAAACCTCACCAAGGTAAAGTAGGTAGACATAGTTCTACAGCATATCTTTTGTTCAGAGGTGGTAGCACCCAAGTGTCTTACATATTAACCCAGCAACAGCGAATAACAAAAACTTTATGGAGGCTTCGGCATTTCTCATGTGGTAGAGGGAAAACTTTCTGTTCTAAGATTTTGGGGTTTAAGTTTCTAGATGGCATTCATTTCCTGTTTTGCCGAAATTTGCTTTTAGGGTGATATTTCAAGATTCCTCAGTGATGGGTTAATTTTGGTGATTTTTTCCTCCCTGGTAGGGTTTGTCTGAAGTTAATAAATATACAGATTCACAGATTGTCAGGAATAATTCCCCACTTCCTTCCACACTTGAACTTTTCTTTTCAGAACAAGGGGAGTCAGCAGCATTCTGCAGATAAAATAAGAGAGATATTTTTAAAAAAGGGTTTGAACCCTTCTATTTCTGGTTCTGCAGCCAAAAGCCCAGAAATTGCAAGCTACCTGTCATTCCTTCACAACAAATAGAAAATAGATGTCTTGATTTAGAAGGCATATAGTGAAAAATTCCCTTTTTAAAATAATTGCTTTGTTTAAACACTACCACCAAGTTTCAGAAAGATCCAGTTCTTAGCTCACATACTGCTGCTTTTGTTCCAAGTTTTAAGGACCACCCATCTATTACATATCTCAAGTGCAGACTTGACCATTATTGACCACTGGTCATTATCCCACCAGCTAAATGTTAAAGCATCTTCTTGTTATCCCATTGCACATCCATGAATCAACCACCGCTGATACAGTGCAGTACATCTTTTTTTCTTTTTTTAAGTATGCAGACAATGGGTTGGATTTTTAAAACCTATTGTCCTAGTTCAGCAGGTGGGACCAGTTGTCACTGTGTGGGGGGTGATCAAAGCTGTGTATTCTACCCCCTCTATTCATTCCCAAGGTCAATGGCCCATTTGCAGCAGCTTCCCAGGGAGTCGTTAGCACCTCCACTCCCAGCCTGAGGGGGCGTAGCTGCTAATGGGCCATCAACAGTCCAAAAATAGCCCATGACTCACAGAGTTAATCACCCATTGTGTGAGTTCCCGCCCTGGGGGAGGGACTGGGTGCTCCCTGAGGGTACATAAGGGGTGGGTAAGAAGACCTCAGGAACCTCTTGTTGGATCCAGAGGAGCAGTAGGACCTTGACAGGAAGAGACCACCACTCTCAACCAGACTACAGCCATCGCCTGCACCAACGGGTTTGTCACTTCCTTTTGCTTTGGACTTGGGGGAACCACGCGGGTCTCAGCACAAGGGCTAACAAACCCCTTTGGGTTTGTACCCCAGGGCACTGGGTTATACTGCTGGGGTTTGGGAGTTGAAAGCAATTTCCCTTTGTGTCAGTGTATTTACTGTATTATTATTATTAAATTGTAGCTCTGACTTAGAATCTCTCTCGTGTTGAGCTCATTTCTCCTGCTGGTTTACCTCTAAACCAGCACACCTATTTAAATCCTTCTCTGCAAAATTATGAGGTTGAATTCTGGGATAGTCTGAGAAAGCTTGCCAGTTCCATAAAGCACTGAATTCTTAGTTTCCACTGAAATTAATGATGGTTGAAAGACACAGTGCACATCCCTGCCTCACAGAATTAGGCTCAGAAAGGGCAATTACTTCTCCACAGCTGAGAATATAACCAAAAGGCTTCCTATAATGACTTAACAATTCACTTCTGGTAACAGCAGCAAGAATCTACTGTCAGAGTTAATTTTGACACAGTCAAATGCAGTAATGTGCTCTCTAACTCAAAGCCCCTCAGTGAAACCACATTATCTCAGCATTATCAGCAATTGGAGAACTGCATAAGAGGGTTGTAGCCAGAAAAGGGGCTCTGTAGGAATGACACTTTCACATCACACAATACTGATCTTATTTACTGGTGTCAGCTGCTACACCACATTTGTTTATCTTATTGGTAAAAATGCAAAGGCACCATGTTTTGACTACTGTTGGTACCACAGAATGAATATAGTTACATAAGAATGTAAAGGATTATTTTTGAGTAAACCTGTTCATATTTTAGAATAAATTCCAAACATATATATTTTTAATTAGCAACAAAAAAAGAGTAATTTTATATGAAGATTTCCATGAGAACTTTCAAGACTGACAGTAAAATATAGGACATTTTTATTCAGAGACTCAGGTAGCTGCTGATGTTTCTTACTAACACCAAACCTGAAGATTTTAGTTATGTAATTTGTTGTTTAGTTACTAACCTAGTCAATAGGTAAGTAACACTCACTGTATGTAATGGTGACAGTGTGGCACAGCAATGTCTTTACAGCTGAGATTAAAACATGAGAGTTACAAATTCTATGTTTGTAATACTTCTTTAAAACAGAACTACTTTTTAATTCAGCATGATAATTTTACTTTATTGACTCTCATAAGACATTTACTAATTTATTTCATTGAATTCCTAAATTCCCATCAGCAATTTATACAGCTGAATAATAAACTCTTAGAACATTTGCTGCAGTTACTAACTGTTCATCAAATCTAATTATACTGTATACCTTATTTATTTAAAAACAATAAGAATGATAAGCCAACTAAAATTAGAGAAGGTTGGCATTTAGCATTAAAACCAGACACTGTCTGACCTTCATGTGTCTAACCATAAGAAAACTCGGAGCCTAACCTAGGCATGTAATTTCTTTAGAGAACATTTGGAGTTGAAATAGGATTAGGATATATCCTATTCTGATTCTAAAGGCATTTTATACATGGTTTGAAATCCCTTTAATAGACTCTCTTACACCCTCAGTGACTGCATTGGCCAGGAGTAAAAGGGCTGCCTTTGGGCATAGGGAAGCTCCGACAGGATTTAGGGACCGGTGCTTTGGTACCCAGAATTGTGAAAGAGACAGTGTTTCCATGTGTCAGCCCTGAGGGCAGAAAATTCCCATGCTATCACAGTGGGGTCAGTATCCCAACTCTGAGTTTTCTCTTATCTGTTACGAAAAAATATCCAACAAAAATGGTTCTAAAATCTTTCCTAAGAACAAGTTCTTTATAACGAGTTTTTGAGTGTTAGTGAAAATCATCTTACTCCACATTTTGTTTTTTTCCATTGTCAATATGACATGAAGAACAATTTCATCACCCTTCTCTTGACAAAAAGCTTCTATACACTGACAGTTTTATTTAGTCTAAGCAGGAAAAAAAATTAAAGGGTGAAAGAAAGTTTATTCTCAATAATTTGATTTTTCTAAATCTCTGATGACAGTTTTGCAAACTCTTGGAATTCCTCTTTCCCATGGATCCCAAATAAATGGTGTGCTGCAGGCACCTGTAATCTCCAAGAATGTCTTCAGGATTTCAATACCACAATTGCAGAAAGGATGTTTTTGCAGTGCTTAAGGTAGAAAATGAGCCAGCAGTGCTATTAGAGAGCATGAAAGGAGGGCAACAAAGATGGTGAAGGACCTTGAGGGGAAGCCGTATGAGGAGCAGCTGAAGTCACTTGGTCTGTTTAGGCTGGAGGAGACTGAAGGGAGACCTCATTGCAGGCTACAACTTCCTCATGACAAGAAGTGGAGGTTCAGACACTTAACTCTTTTCTCTGGTGACCAGTGGCAGGACCCGACTGAATGGCCTGAAGTTGTGTCAGGGGAGGTTTAGGTTGGATATTGGAAAAAGATTCTTCACCAGGAGAGTGTTTGGGCACTGGAACAGGCTCCCCAGGGAATGGTCACAGCACCAAGCCTGACAGAAGAAGCATTTGGACAAAACTCTCAGGCATATGGTGTGACTCTTGGGGTGGTCCTGTGCCAGTCCAGGACCTGGACTCAATGATCTGCGTGCATCCCTTCCAAGTCAGGATATTTTATGATTATCTCTCTATTCCTCTACAATATTTACATACAGAACAATGTTTTTGCAGCACAGGAGGTTACTCTATCATATTTACCACTTTCATAGTTTTTTGAGGAACAAGAAACTAGTTTTCAATGTTTTGGCTGAATTGCTTTTTTACAAAAGTCCACAAAACCATGACTGTCATGAACCAATACACTTTGCTAAAACATACACAATGTTGCCTTTGACATTTTCAGATCGAGTTGCATTATCATGGAGTAGTTTGACCATTATTCAAAGCTTGATTTATCACTGAGAATATTAAATATTGACTTTCATTTGCTTAGCATTGACAAAAGAGTCCAATTAAAAATACTTAACTTTTTATATCCATCTAGAACCATTATTTGATTCCATTAAATAATTCTGTGAAATCTCTCCATGCTTTCCTGTGTATGTCATCAAACACACCAATAAGCAAAAGCACTTCTGGGCTATCACTGAAGACCACAAAAGTATCCTACAGATACACTGCAATGTTCTAATAGGGTCAGTAAGTTCCCCCATTTCTCCATTCTTGACAGAGGTGAATCAAGTTTCTTACTTCAAAGTTCCCTACAGAGAACATAATCAATTAAACCCTGCACCTGGCACATCATGATATAAAAACTACTGCTTTCATTAGAACAGGGATACACTGAGTAAATAGCATTAGAAAACTACTTTGAGAGACTTCTAGCCTCAGGGACTCATCCAATGAATAATGACCAGGTCACTTAAAAATGCCTTCAGCAAATACTTCAGAAATATAAAGAAGAATCCTAGAGTGGGAAATAAAAACTGTTCCTTATCTATAATCTTAAAAAGGAAAATAAGTCTTCAGCTGTATATCTGAAAAGACTTATACGTCAAATTGTAGTACAAAGTCTACCCCAGCTTGCCATTTCTTCCTGTACAGATGTTCTTTCTGCAGATCTAGAAGAAGTGTTGCTGTCCATGGGGCAATAATGTCATCTACATGAGATTTCCCCTTCATCGATATAGGATAAACTATACACACCACAATTCTTAGATATCAGTCATCAATATACATTCACATGTGCAAAAGTGCAGATTTCACTATTTTGACACTGCAAATATTATTTGAATAAGTCTTAATGAAAAGGATAGCAAATAATTGTAAAAGCACTGACCTACTTTCTTTGCCTTTGAAAAGAAAACCTTGAAGATTTTAAGGGGTTTTTTTTAATTTTTTTTTAATTTGAAAATACCTACACAAACTCTCCCTCTTTAGCTTTTAGAGGCAAAAATCTGAGCTTTGAAATTTTCACTGTTTCTGAATTTTCCAGTGTTAAATCCATTCACTTGGTGCATGTTCTTGCCTTATAATGATGGTTCCAGCTTCACACTAAAAGACACATTTATAAAAGCAAAAAACTAAACATGATGCAACATCATCAGTAAATAATTATAAAATGTTGGCAGCAAAATGTAGACATTGCAACATTTCTTAGAAAATCAAGTATAAAATTCCCACACTGGCACTTTATTAAGTAGTATATGGCTAGTAAGACTATTTGGATGTTATATCAGGGTCAGAAAAGCCCACAAAGTCACTGACATATTCACCTCTCCTGTAGAAATACTTTCAAATAAATGAGCGCCAAAACACTTGATTAGTAACTTGCATTCATGTTTACTCCAGCTGTTCTCTGACACACCAATCATGTGACACATAAATATCAATTTTCACACAAAACATTTGCACATAGCATTCTAAAAGCCTGACTTCTATTTTTCTTTTACTAATATATTGATTTTCAAGGCCTTTCAAAGACCTAGAAATGGAAATAGCAAAGTAAATACAAAAATGCACTTATGCTGCCTTGAGACATGTCAGACATCCAGGCCATTCTTTCAGAAATATTTAGAAAGGAGAAAGCCTTCCAGTGTAGTGGGTCCCAATAACCATGGAAGCACTGCAATTTTCCAAAGCAGTAGAGTGCCTTAGTTCCTTTTGTTCTCATCAGTAGACAGGTATACATGCACCTTTCAAAAATTTACACCTATATATTTGTTTCCATAACAAATCCTGGAATGGCAGAGACAGGCTGAGTCACTAACATTAATTACATGATTATATGTGTTTGTGATAAAAGAAATACTAATAACAGTCATTTGTTAATAGCTGCTGTGCTCAGGAATCCAGTGGGGATCCATCTGCTTGCAGAACAGAGTGGAAATACGAGGTGATTTGTTTGCAGCAAGAACAGGCATTGCTTTGCACTTCTTTCCCTACAATGTCTTGGATCATGAATGCTACTCAAAATAATAAATGTTAAATAAGTTACTATGTCCAAAGGTATGATGAATCTACTAGTCTCATACTGCTAGCCCAAATTCATATGATCTTCATCCATCCTCAACACAGCTTAGGCACAAACATGTTCTACTATCCCACAAAGCAAGAGAAAGAAGAACAGAAGGTATCTGGAGACTTGTTAGTGTGTTCCCAGCACTTTTGCACTACAAGACTAGTATTCATGGAATTTTGTCCACATCATGGGCCTTGAACAAGGCAACCCCCTGGAACACAGGGAAAGTTCTGGAGGGGAGTGGGAGATAGTAGGATAGGATAGGATAGTGTGCTGGTAAATTGCTTGAAAAGTTTAAAGAATTTAAAATTCAAATCATCATCTTTAACATTTAAATGAGCATCCTTCTATATAGCATGTTGTTTTTGCTATGCAGGATAACACTGGTTTTGCTACAGTGAACATTTACTTTTTTTTTTTATACACTTTGATGGGACTGTGGCTTAATTTGCAAAATGTCAGAAAGATACTTGTCAATATTTGATTTTGCAAGGTCAAGAGTTTGAGGTGTGATTGACATTTTTTGCTGAGACTTTGGGTTTGGTTTTATTTGAAAATACTGCCTGATTGAAGAAGCGTGCAACATTCTTTCCTCTAACTTTTTATAAACTGTATCTGGATAAAGTTGGAGATGTGTTGTACTAGATACTGAAATGTTCTATTCTTCTTCAGAATTGTGCTTAAAAAAAAAAAGGAAAAAATTCCAAATTTTTATTGAAAGGGCTTGTGAAAGCTCAAAGAACACACAAGAGTCATCTAAAAGTGCACTGTGGTTGATGCTGAACTCTGCTGGAAATTACTCACTGGCAAAAAAAGTTTGCATACTGCTTTTGTTGGTTCGATCAGAACAGTACTTGATTCCTAAGTTTGTGCCAGTTTGGTTTGTCTAGTCCTGTCACCTCACATCTTCTTTATTTTATCTTGTTTAAGTCTATCACAGCATTAAAAAATTAAACCATTCTCCTTGCTTGAAAGTCTCTTTTGCCACATATTCCTTCACCTTCTTTGAATAGGATGCATACTACCCCCTGCGTGTCCTGTTCCTCTGGTTCCTCAAGTGAAATCACTTGCCGTTGATCATTCCTGATTCAGGACCCCATGGAAGGGCTTCTCTCACATCTGAAGTGAAAGGGCACAGAGGAACAAGTTATACCATCCGTTTCCATGCCCACTTCATCGCCATCTGGCTTACAAACTACCACAGGGAGGAAATATTTGTCAACATCTGACAAATGCGATAGACCAATCCTCTCATGCTTACAGAAAAGGTTTATCTTACTTGTGAAACTAAACTAAAACATATCAACTCTAAAAAGCTGGTTTATTTTGTATCCACTAAAAAATTGGAGTGCAAATTTCTTTGCATATTATTTTAATACAAGGATATTAAAACTTACTGTGCAGAAAACATCATGTTCTTCTATGTCTTTCTTGTCCTGCTTAATTGTGAGAAAAAAACCCTTGATTAATGCTATAGAGATTGTCTTTGAACTAGTTTGAAAGTCTGAAAAAACCCTCCTGCATTCAGAAATAAATCTTCCATCTTGAATATTCATTGCCCTGGTATCAAATAACTGTTTTCATACATCCCTAATTATCTCATTTCACCCTTGTTCTTTCTCTTTCCTTTCTTCAGAATGTTTTCTCCAGGAAAATAACAGCAAAGACTTAACCCAAATTACTGCTTCAGTATGAGAAATAGTCACAGTTCTCTCCAAGTAACAGCATATTTAAGTACTATAGTATTTATGTCTAATAATATATACTGAAGGGCCAAGTTTCCCAAGAGTATACACACTGCCAGTGTTCAATACTGTCATCTGCTCTTCTTTCATACCACAAGAAAGACTGCCAAGTGCAGGTCCCTCAAGACTGGGAAATTGATATCAGCTAGATTAGCACTCATGCTCAAGGCAGGAGTGACAGCTCCAAGTGAAATAGCCTAAAACATCAGAACTATCAATAATGTTGCACACTCGAAGCAAATGCTCTTTCTCCTTCTAAATTATATTTGCATAAATGCAATGGTTATGTATATGGGGCAGCAGAATTACTGGATTAATAATTTACCATCAGAAATCTATTTTACTTATCTGCCTGCAGTCTTGCTGGCTTCTTTGCTCTGAGCAACTATTCAGTAAATCCTTCAGCTTTTCAAGATCCGTGTTCTGAAACAAGGGATATTTGTAATTATTGTGCTCTGCAAGTATGTGGGTTTCATCCCACCCTTCCCCATGGACACTTAACATATTTTAATTATAAAAGTTTCTACAGCAGCCACGGGGAAATATGCAAAAGATGATTTTTTTTTTCTTCAAGAAAAGTACTGAAGTACATCTTAATTTATAAAACAGATTCCTTACAAAACACAATAATATACATATTGTGAAATACATAACAGAAGCTAGTTTTATTTGAATGCTTTCTGCTATGCAAATAAAAACTCAGCAAACAGCCACAACCTTCTGTTTTGAGTTTCACACAATAGCTAATTTTTCATCTGTTCTGTCCACTACAGAGACCATGTTTAAAACATGTTGAGCTTTCCGGTGTGATTAATTTTCTTACTGCTGCTTCAAGAACATAGGACAAAGTAGAAAGACTGTGTTGTGATCTGTCCAGGCAGACCACTATACCTGACCACATCTCCTATAAGTGAAGGAGCCAGCACATACACGCAGAATGAAGCAGATAGGCAGACTACAACAAAGCTGGGGACTGAATGGGTAAAATAAGGAATAAGTCTCCCTGAGCAGACATTTAACACTTATGTCTGACATTGCATACCACAAAAATGGGTAGAAATTGTTGTATTTAACAATTGGTGTATATAACAGGATAAAAAGTAACACAGGTAAAACAACCTATGAGGGAAGAAACTATATGCTTTGCAGAGATAAGTCATGGATGTACATGTTTTATAATGTCCAAAAGAGCCAACAATCCTATTGACACATCACCCAGTTGAAGGAGTACACACAAGTTTCCAAGAGATTTCTCTGAAAAGACCTAGAAATACAGAGACTGACATAGCTAAGGCTGACATGGGATAAACCAAACATTCCTGCCATGACCACATAAGTAGGGAAAAGAGAAGGAACAAAAGGCAGAAACAAATCATTAGTTTTCACAATTTAAAAACTTCAAGTCCTTCAGGGACTATTGGAACTTTAATAGTCCAATATACAGACAAGTGAAGTGGGAAAAAAGGGGGGGAGTAAATAATGAGGTAATAAAATTTATTTGGAATACAAAATACAGATTGGTCAAATCTAGAGTTGAAAGTGAGTGACAAATAGGTGACATTTTGATGGGCTGGTACATTCAGCTGGCAGATATTCTCCAAAAGTAGAACAACAAAAAACTTGAGGCAAATATAGCAAAACTGAACAGACATATAAGAAGAATGTAAGTGGGTTAGGGTCTTTCAGTTTGCAAATTAAATGACTAAGAGCAAGAATATAATAAAAGCCTATAAAATCACAAACAGAAAGTAACTCTTCACTACTTCATATAACACAAGTGTGAGATATCCAAAGATACTTTCAGATAGGTTTAAAATGAGAAAAAAAAAGAATACTTTTTTATCCGATGGATTAACAGAATTATGAAACTCACTGATAAAGGATAATGAGGAGGACAAAAGTATAAATAATTTAAAAATTAAATAAGATAATTTCATAAAAGATAAGTCTACTGATGGTTGCTAAACATAATGGACTTAACACAATCTCAGGCTTAAAATATCCCTAAGACATTGATCACCAGGATCCAGCTGAGGTTAGGAAAGACCACTCTGCATGGTCCCAACTTGGATTCTTTCCATATTGATATTCTGCATCGGAGTCCAGGCAGGATAATGAGAAAGAGAGAAAATCTTCCTTTTGGCCTAATATGACTATTTCATCTTCTTGGTATCAGAGCTACTCTTCCTGTGTACTCTTACTATGGAGAATATGTAGACAACTAAAATATTAACCAGGTTATCTGTAAAATAATCACTGGTTTTGAGTAACAGAGCTCTTCTAACATGGGATAGCCTAAACTGGACATCACCCATGGCACTGCTGGGCTCCTGTCAGTGTATCTAGAAAAAGGTTTATGCAAAGTTATTACTTTGATGAAAGAAATATATTTCAAAACATATTTATGTATGTGCTTTGTTTTAAATGAGAACAGTTAATCCAATTAGATTATTCATTTGCTTCAAGGCTAAGCAGCTGGAAAGAATAGGAGCAAAGCAAAGTAATGAAAAAACAATATACACTAAGGAAACAGCGGCACAAGTGTTGCTATGTGCACATTATTTAAATTATCATAACCATCTGCAACATTCTAGCCTAGAAAACATGGCCATTGTACGACAGGCACACATGCAAGTGCATGCAATCTTTGTTGCCACAACCCCAATTTTCCCATCTCTTGGTTAATGTTATTGACAGACATTTGAAAACCCACATAAGAGAGAGCACACCCCGACCAGTATGTGCTTCAGCTGGAGTCCATGCTCTGTTAGGGCACCTGCTCCACAAGTAACTGAAATTGAGGTGATGTGGATTCTCTGATGCCCAGTAAGGCATTAATTATAATCAGAGCTTTTTCTGTGGTTAGGGATTCACAGCAGCCCTCACCAGCCTCTTCTGACATCTAAGCAGGGAATAGGTTCCACACAGCCGCAGTGCAACTCTGCCACAAAATTAACCACCCATTAGGTAGAAGTTCTTTGGAAACCAGGTTTAATTTGTTCCAAAATAGATTAATTATTTAATTAGTTCAATAAAAGGGCTTGATTCTGAAATGTTTTTATGTTTGGCAGACACAATGAAAATACACTATCCTGTTGCGCTACGCTTAAATTATTGGGGTGGAGGGAGGGATGTGTTTGGTACTTTTATTCAGTATTGTTTCCAGGCTGTTAGAAAAATTTACCAAAAGAACTAAAAGAAAATTGACAATCCCTAGCTTGGATTAACTAAACAGTGAAATGAAATGGACCTTCTCATCCAAACAACATAACTGTGGGTATTTTTTCATTTATGACCAATGTAAGCAATGCTCTTTCCCGTGAAAACTGCTTCTGTCTGTTCCAGGCTACAAAAACCATAGAGAATGTTGTGCTGGGATGAAACATACTGTTTACTCTTTTTATTCAGTTATCCTCATGTGAAAACATTTTAGAGGTGACAAATTTGAATAGTATGGAGTCCCTAGAAGTGAAGTAGCAGAAAAACTTTATTAATATGTTTAATGCATTGTGGATATAAGTTTTGCCAGGTTTCTGTATCACTCACTCATATGGTCACACTGTGCAAACTTCACACTATTGTCTCATGATTCAATGATGGCTTTTTATTTAATAAAATATTTGCCATTTATTTACAACTTTCATGTAATGTTTTGTTGTTTCCCTTTGCACAGCATATTTTCAACTTCAATGAGCATATAAATTTCCCTAAAACTTCATTTACATAACAAATACTGAACAAGCCCATGTGTAAGGACTTAAAAAGCACAGTTGTCTGTCTCAAACACCATCAAGGCCACAGAAGGAGCTTGACAAAGATAAGCCACCACAGCAGGAAATTCAGATAAGCACAGAATGGAGGAATTTGCAGCAGGATGGCTCCAATTCCAGGCCTGGCAGAGGTGAGATTTGGTTACTGCATCCTGGTTAAAACATCTGGACAAAAACTTCCACTGTGGCAAACTGTGGGAAAGGAAGCAACTGCTCATACATATACCATCCCAAGATATGGGAATGGCATCTGTGACCACCCTGTGGATACCTGGAACTCAGACTGTACAAAGGTGGTATCCCCAGAAGCAGAGCTCCAGTACCCCCACTGTGAAGAAGGGCCAACGAGATACCACTGGATCCACCACAGGGTGGTGACTATATTCTGCTTAATTGCACTCTCTTTCTCCCTCTCTCTCCTTTTCTACTTCTTTGTATCTCTCTACTTCACGTGTATTGTTAGATAAAATCCATATTATTGACTTCTGCATATAGTCTCATTTACATCTTAACTTGGGCAGAGACATCTCTCATTAATCAGATCTTAACAGTATGTAAACCAGTGTTTATTAAAGATTTTCCCATCAATCTAGCTATGTGGTTTTCAGCATATACAGCTTCTGATAGAAGTAAAGGTGACATTGCCCAGTAGTAGTACCGTGTCTGAATTTTCCACTGCCAGTATAATCAAAATAAGCCTGTGTTTATTCCAGGATTTAGTGTACAAATGGATGAGTGGAAAAGCACAGAACCTTTTCAAGCTTTCATTCTCCAGTAGCTGAATGGGGAGCACTTGAGTCTGCAACATGAAAAGGATCTTGCAGGTGTTATTCTGTATGACTGGCTTTAGGCAACAAACATGAGGGACGCTTGCAACAATATTAAGGATCTGCATTTGAATAAGTTAAAATACAGCATCAAATGAGACTTGTGCATACCAGAGGAAAAACCTAGAAAATTTACACAGTTTTTCAAACTAATAAAGCAAACAAGTCTGCATACATCTACAATAAAGTTAATATACTTAAAATAGAGACTAAAGACTGAGATGATTATTTAATGACTAAATAGGAATTTCAAGCTTCTTGCACAAAAGACAGCCTTGTCTATATTTTCTAATTTTATTTAGTGCAGATGCACTTGTTCAATGGAAGCAAAGTAATTACAGCATAATTAACAACTTCTATGTCAATCCTAGAGGAAACTAGCTGGCTGTGGTTTTTTAAGACATGTCTTAGGAAGAAAAAATGAAAGGAAAAAGAAAGAAAGAAAGAAAGAAAGAAAGAAAGAAAGAAAGAAAGAAAGAAAGAAAGAAAGAAAGAAAGAAAGAAAGAAAGAAAGAAAGAAAGAAAGAAAGAAAGAAAGAAAGAAAGAAAGAAAGAAAGAAAGAAAGAAAGAAAGAAAAGAAAAAGTAAAAGGATACAAAGTTCTTTGTCAAAGAATTCAGAAATGTGGCTCTAGCTCTTTTGTGTGGTTTCAGAAATGTGGCTCTAGCTCTTTTGTGTGGTTCCTGAAGGGCAAATCTCTCTGAAATTCTGTGTCTCATCAATGGCAGCACCTTTTCCAAATGCAGTATAAAATAAAATTGGAGAAAATATTAATAAAATAAATTACTAAAATTACTACTAATAATTGTACAGGTAGATTTACTTCACACAGTAAATGCTGCAAGTGGAACAGATCTTTCCATAGAGAAGATTCATGATTTTCTGATTACACAGTCCCAGGCCATCAGTGTGGTGTTGGCTGATTGGGTTCAGTACCATCAGCAGTGTCCACTCATGGGCAGAGATCAGCCATGCCAAACTAGGCACAGAGTCCTCGTCTACACTTCCCAGGATCTTTGTCTTCACCCGGATCTTTACCAAAATGCTGATGGGAAGGAAAACAATTAATGTACGTCTATCTACAAAAGGAGAGAAAGGGAAACTAAGAAACATAATTACAGGAGAATGCTAATGATATGTGCAACATTAGCTGGCTAAAAAGCATTACTCAGACACTCAAAACCTCTCATTTCAAGAGAAGGCAATGGAGAACTGATGATGCAAATGTAATCCAGGCTATGAACTGAGGCCTGATGCACACTTTTTCCATCATTGTGCAATATTTTCTAATTCGAGCTCAAATTTCAGACAAGAAAAGATGACACACCCTGTAGTTTTATTTTATTGATCTTACACTAATATGTAAATTTTTTTCTATTATGATATGAAATATAAGAATTGAATGAAGACCAAGAAAAAAACTATAATGAATCCAAGTTTTCAACACCAAATACTAAGGAGTGTTCAAGTTAAAAAAAATCAGAAGTTTTCCCTGGGCACCTACCCTGTTTTCCAAATGACCTGCATCAAATCTCCACCAGTTTATGCACCCAGAGAGTCCTAAGGATGTCTGCTGGTTAAGACAAACAGAGAGTAACAATTCTTTAAGTGCTACAGTTTGGTATGCAAGAGATGGGACTTTATGACCACTGAGAAGCTGTGGCTCTGATTAGGAGCAGACAGATCAATGAGCTAGATTGAGTTGATCCTGCTCCGGGAAAGGTAAATGACCTACTGTCCTGGGTTTAAGTAGGTGTAGGTTTAAATTTAGGCTTTAGTTTCGGAGTTGGCCTTAGATTATGTCAAGCTAGGTCAGGCAGCCGACACTGACTTCTAATGGCCAAGGATATTCCATATCATTTTCTAACATCACCTCAAGTATAAATACAGTAGAGTAGGGGGAGTTCTCTCAGTTCCTTCATGGCTGCTCATCTGGGAAAGATTTGTAGCTAGAATGGTGGGATTTGTGTTTGATGGGGAGGTGAAGGAATTGTTATATCTAACTTGTGTAGGTGTGTGTTATATTGTAGTTTTCTTTAAATTTTTCTCTTTTCTATATAAATACATAAACCTGGTTTAAGTTTTAAGGGTTTTTTTTCCTCCCTTTTTTCAGCGGTGGGGAGGGAGCTTTGTCCTTTGGTTTATACTTGGCATTTTCCTGAAGTATCAAACCAAAACACCTACTGGTCTTGTGAATAGTTTCATTTTCGAGTAGTTTCTTCCACGGGCAGGACTCCAGCTAACCTGGACAATGCACAGTGGCCATTTGCCTTCATTTCAATGCTCCAGAAAGAGATAGCTAGAAACTTGCTTAAGGTCAGATCACACAGTCTGCAAATGTTGAGTCATTACGTTTGAGTTAATTATCCTTATACCAAACCCTTTACTTTATAACAGACCAAAGTTACTCTTTGACAATGGCAGCCACCTTTTAAAGTATTTGGAGATGTGTCCACCATTCCCTTACTCGCTTTTTCCCACGACAAATTAAAATTACCCTCAACATTTTTGTATTTTATTTCTTCTTTTAATGTATTTGACGTTAACCTTTTTGAGTAACTGACCAAATAAGAACTTGTAAAGATCTATATAGGATAAAACATATTTTAAGCCACACAACTGTCAGCTATGCGCTCATCCCCTAAATAAAATACCCATACAAACTACGCAGTTGTATAGATTCCCGACTCTATGAATTTTTAAAAAATGGATTAGATATCCATCAGAAGCTTATAGTGTTTTAAGAGTGCTTTGCATCACCTTGATGTATTGATTTAAAATATAAATCCACATTAATCTGAAGTAATTGACTATCTACATTAATAATAATGTTCAATTTTCATGAGGGAAGAGAATGGTTCTTGTGCCAAGACAAACGAAATTTATTACTTGAGACTACAGATGTAGAGATGAAAATCATTATTAAAAAGTATGAAGAGACTTTTTACAGAATATCTGTTCAAGTAGCTCTGGGTAACTCTGGAAGAAAAAAAGCATTTTTAAAAAATTTACAAGAAAATGAGAACAGAAAAGGGCATTTTGATTGGCATCACAACCTATTTTACTTCAAACACAACCTAATTTACTTCAAATGTAATTATCAGGATACTTCTTGACTTCTTGGTCAAAGTAACCCTCTATTGTGTGTTCCCTGTATTTTTATAAAATATGCCACCAAGAGTTACTGTTTTAAACACAGCTTTCAAAATCCTGAGCTAAGCTTTCAAAAGCTTTCAGCTGCCAAAAGATTACCTGTCAGTTATATGCTTAGAAACTCACAGGATTAGCTTTAACATTTTTTTTACTGCCTTTTTTTACTTTATTCCTATCTTTAGAGTTTTGCTTCCACAAAGAAAACTGTATGATATTGAAGGGGCTATATTTGAATAACAAAGTGCTGAATCCATCATGCCAGGATTTTACGCTTCTAATTAAATGTGGGTCCAATTCATCAGAGTGTTATTTGGTGCTTTGCTGAATGGGAACTTAAACTCTTATCATATAATTGAAACCCTAACTTTTAGCTCATATATGTGTAAAATTCAACATGTAAATTCTTCATAGGAGAACTGGATACCTCATACTTTTGTGTTATATTTCAAAATATGTTTCCCAACTCCATCCATAAAAGAGCATCTGGTTACTATTGTATGAAGAACGTGTGCGTATTTTCTGTTGAAAGGAAAGCTTTGAATAGGATGTTGAAATTATCTGGCATCATTTATCCCAGTGAAGGTCATGATCACATTTTGAAGATGCTAATCCAGTATAAAGTCAGTATAAACTTGACAAATTTAAGATTCAGTTAAATAAAATCTCAGATAAACTCTTTTACCTCCCTTTTTCCAAGAAGAGAGAACAGTACTGTTTTTTTAAACCATGCAGTTACATCATACCATTAGAGATACCAGTCGTATTTGCATTTTAGTGTTCTTTAACACGGATGAAATCTTGAGTCACCATCTGTTTGAACATCCATATATCCTGAGGCTGGTACCACACTCTTCTAGTGGAGTCTCCAAAACACTTGGAAGAAAAGTAGTCCTACAAAAAACATTTTAACCAACTGATGTCTTCTGCAGCATGTATTTCTTTGCTTCTATTTTAAAACTGCGTGACTCAAGACGTACCTCACTGGATAGCACTTCTGCAGGAAACACTGCTGTCTCTGCTGCTTCAAACAGCTTTCGGGACAAATGAACCAGGTTTATGCTTATCTAATTTTACTGGCATAGTTACCAAAATATGTGAATAACCAGCCATAACTAAGAGACAGATCATCTATAAATGTCAGTGCGGAAAGAGACCTGAGAAAAGTAAGAGGGAGAACAACAGGTGATGATCATTCAGAATTAGCTTTCTGAAGTCAGATTTGGAAACTGCTCTGTACAGCCAGCTCACTGTGGAATGATATTCACGATTTCTAGTTAATAGTCTAAAATCTCATTTGTGACATTAAAAAAAGTCTTCTGGAGATCTAAAGCAGTGAAAAATACTTACAGATGATAAACTAAGTGTTAACAGAGAAAACCATCCCTGGCTAAAACATCAAACAGGAAAGCAAAGCCTAATTTAAATAAAATTATATTTTTCAACCTACAGGGATCCTTTACAGCACTGAGAAATTATTCTTTATGTTGCATTTTCCTTCCCAGTATTTCATAACATTGTCAAACAAGGAGCAATGGGACACAACTGAGGCAGAATGACTTACAGTTTGATGAAACTGTGAAAAATTAAAATCTGAGTCAAGAGACACCAGATCTACCCATCACTTTTGTCTCAGCTCCATCACTTCCAAGACACCAGTGATGCGTCACCGCCATCTATGCAGTTTCTCTGGTACCAGCTGGGTATAACTGATTTAACAAGGGAAAAAGCGATTGAAAATTCTTCCAGAGCTGAAGGTATTTTTCTGAGGGTATTTTTGTCTGTACTTTTCTTGCTTCACAACTGCAAAAAAAATATTCAAGAATCTGAGATGCAACATAAGCCACAGACTGGCTGAGTCACAATCAGCTTCCTAATGAGGTCTGGCACTGAGTATGAACACTGAAACCTGCAGCCATGGCACTATTAACACTGGTGGTAATGAACTGAAGCCTGGGCATGAGCCCTAACAATTCTGACAATGCCTGGCAGAAAAAGAGGGACCATGAACTGCAAACCAATTTGTACAGCAGTCCCACACTCAAGGCATGGCCAGGCGTAAGACCTCAGGCTCACACTATGGGCTTATCAAAGGGGATTTATGTTAAAAATATACAAGGCTCCAAAAATCCACCCGACAGGGCCTTCAGTTCTTTTTATACCTTGAGTGCATGGGAGAAGATGCTACACGTGTTTCTCAGCTGGTCAAATAACACACTTTTACTGGCAAACTTCAGAAAATAAGAGAACTTGGCAAAAGTTTAAAGGATTACATTCAACCAAAATAAAGCGTTCCACAAAGCATTGATTTAGCACAGATTAACCCATGCGACTTAGCAAAATCCAACCCATCCAACTTTAAACTACTCAAGTATCAAGAAAGGAGAATAGGAGAAACAGGGATAAAGAAAGAGAGAGACAAAGGGAGAATTATTGGTACCATCTTGAGTCCAGTGCAATTCCAGCTTCCATGTGTCCAGACAGTGGGGTCACAACAATGTACAGACCTCACGGTGTTGGTTTTATTTGCTCTGGCCCCCTGTGGCCACCCCTCCCACCCCTCCCAGGCAGTAATTCTGGCCCACTGGCCACTCAAGGGCTGGGTTAAGGCTCCAAAGCAGGATGTGGGGCAGTGCTCTGGTGTACCAGCCATTCTGGGGCTGGGTTAGGGGATCCAGGGAGTGTGGTATGGGGCAGTGCTCCTGATGTGCCAGTGATGGACCGCTGTTCTGAGGCTGCCCATGGAGGCTCCAAGGAGCTGGGGTGTGGAGCAGGGCACCATTTCACCTTTGTGAAATTTGACCTGTCCTTTCCCTGCCATACACACACTTGAGTTGATCTAAGCCACTAATAATATAATAATCCAATATCTCACACCAGGTCATCAAAGCTGTGGGCAGGCATCTGGATGTCTCCATGTCTCAGCTATCTAGTGGAAAGTCTCCATAAAAAGGCATTTTCCTCATATGCAGTTGCCTTGATTTGGAAGTGAGCATTGTGCTCTGTTCCTAAAGCAAGCCTTTGAAGGTAAGAGATGAATTCTGTCCTTAAGCTCTGTACTTGCAAAATATACCAAAACTCTTACTCTCCCAAGTCAGAGATGAGAATTAATCTATCTATCTAAGAATCACAACTGCGTTTCCAAATATATGGGACCAAAAGTGAGCAAAACAATAGCTTCTAGTTTCTTTTCAACCCCTTTCCCACTTGTCAACCCAATATGCTTAGTATCTATAGCAGAGGATGAAACCCCCTAATTTTACATCAACATAATTGTAACTCAATTCCATGTTGCTTCACATCATCAAAGCACCATGGAGACCTATGTCATTAAATAATTCTACTGTTTTCAATTTTTTAAAGCCTCAGATTTTAAACCTTGACTTCACTTTAGCACTGTTTCATTCTCAAGTTAGATTCCTTTCTAAGTTGCACTGAGACCATAAGAAGGAGAAACTCAATAACGTATTCAGATATACTAAGCCTGAAGATAAGAATTAGAAGAGAACATCCAACTTCTAGAAGCAGTCAGAAATGAGTCAAAAGGCAAAACTCTGATAAAGGTTATCATTGATACTGAAATTAGAAGAGCACGGACCCACCTTTACCCACATACCTACAGAGCAGCAGGAACAACAAAAATTTCTGCAAATATACTGATGAGAAAGGCCCCTTACATATGTTAACATTCTGGGGATGGTGGTTCCCCCTGGTGCCCAGGCTGCACCTGCCCTCTGACAACTCTTCTGTAGGTGAGTTCACTTTCTGTTTATAAGGAGCATATAAGGCATGAGATCATTTCCCCCTTAACGCTAAATAGTCATAAAGCTATTAGTGTACGAACAGTGGTGGCAGCCACAAGGGTCTCTAATTCATTTACTAATTCTACCAACTCCTTCATCTGCTGATAAAAAGAATTGTATTAATTGACAATTCTCGTTTTTGATAAAACTGCCTTTAGTGTGATTGGTTTGAGTTCTTTCTCACTCGTTCTCTCCTCCTCCGACCGGGGGACAGACCGGGCGGGCGCCCCGACAGCACCTCCTCCGTGCCGCGGCCGCCGGGACCTCACTGGGCTCGGTTCCGACCCCGTCCTGGGGGAGCGCCCCGCGGGCACACGGCGAGGGGCGGGCGCGGGGCGGGCAGATGCGCGGCCCGACCTCTCCCGGCGCCGGCGGCCAGAGCTTTAAGGGCGGCTGCCCCGGTAGCGCGGGGAGGTGTTCGCGAGGGCGCGGAGAAGTGTTCGGGCGGCCGCGGAGTCCCGCGGGTCGGTGCCGGCCATGCCTCCCCCGCGCCCCGCGCCCCCGNGAGCAGCTCCTCGGGTGCCATGTCGTCGCTAGTGAAGGAGGACCTGGCGAAGAGGCTGTTCGGCCCCCGGCGGCAGAGGCTGCACGAGTTCATCGAGGTGGAGGGCGCGGGTGCCCAGCGCCACTACCTGTGCGCCGCAGGTGCGGGGGCAGCCGCCGGGTGGGGCGCGGGCGCCGGGCTCGAGGGGCTCTGCAAGCGGAGGCGGGCGCGGTAGGGGCGCGGGGATGCGGGAGGGCGCGTACCTGGGCGGGCAAGGGAGTGAGACCGCCGGCCGGCACGGAGCGGGCAGCGCCTCGGCGCGGTGCGGCCGCCACCACGTCCCGCCCCGCCGCGCCCCGGCAGGGCACAGAGCCCGGCTCTCTGTCTCCGCACCACCAGCAAACCCCGAAACGGCGACTTTTCTGATTTCTCCTTCACACGGGCTCGAAGTTTGACACCCGCGGAGAAACGTGACAGTGGCAGAACAGCTGTTGGCAGTGCTCTGGACGTGCCAGGGCTGTGAGCGCCTGATCTGCTCTGAAAAGAGCAAACCCTTACTGTTATTCTAATGAGGTTTTCCGTAGAAAAGTATAACAATGCATTAACGTTGCAGGAAACATTTGTAATTTTAAAAGCCGTTGCACTATCCCCTCATCTTGGCCTAATGTTCTACGTATTGTCCCAATTACACCAGAAACAACAAACCAGGCTTGTGGTTTAAATAAATACACATTAGAGTTAGCAATTAGGACAAACCGTGAGTAAAACAAAATTGCTGCGAGTGGTAATTGTCTGGCTACTTCCTAATTTTTTTTCCAAGGAAATCTGTTATGGAACAAGGTTTCAAATAAGCTGCTTTGTTGGCGGGGGGTGGGGTGGGGGCGGGTTTGTGTGTTTGTTTGGCTGTTTTTTTAATTATTATTTCAGAACACTGGAAGATATTCAAAAAGAGAAATGCTGTTATCCATAAGTAGTTAGGTTGAAGTGAATGGTTCTTCCAGTCTGTTTCCTCTTCAGGTTCAAAATACATAACAGGTAGAAATAATCTGTGTATTGATACATAGATTGGATTAGCATCCAGTATTCTGTGGTCATTATCTTTCTAAACCTCTGACATCTTTAAAATATATGAGTTATCTTACAGATTATTGGAAATACTGAGCAAGTTACATTCCCTGTATTCCTATAATGTTGGTAAAACAGGCTTTATATTTTAGAACTATAAAAATAGTTTTAAGAAATTAATTCCTGAATATCATAGAGCTTTTAAACACACAGAAATGCCAACCTCACTCATAGTTTATGAAACAGTCCAGTAGAAGTATGGTTAGCTGCAGGTGGTAGATCTAAACAGTTCACTGTTGTGAAACATCTGAAGAGGAGAAATAACATTATGCACCTTTAAAATCTTTACTAAAAATTTCACTTTAAGGTAGAGAACAAGCCATTAAAGGAAGCCTAATCAGATTAACTGATTGGTATTCTCTAAAGACATAAAGGAAAATTTATGTAGAGTATTAAGAGTGCAATCTCTCCAGTATTCAATATTAAACTCTCTTATTATATTCAGGCACAGACAAGTAAGTGGTGAGTAGAGTGGAAATCTGATTCTGAAAGATGGGTTGCATCTGACTGCCAACAGCTACTGTATTCTGCTGTGATTCTGTAGGAGCAAATCACATTATCTAAAATCTTATCCCTGCAATGCAACCTCTGTGTGTTCCTGTTGATTTCAAATTACCATAACAAAAAAAGAAAAAACATCAGTCAAGCTATAGACAAAACTTCAGAGGTCTATGCCTTTTGAAATCTGTATTAAAACAAAATCCTGGTGTGGATTTGTGTCATATAGCCAGTGTTACTTCCTGTCCTTTTTACAACAGCAAGTCACAGTTCTTTCATGAAGGCAATAGTATCCTTTCGCTGAAAGATTCATAAACCCCAGAAGAACATAACGCTGAAATGCAACTGCATTCAGGGGTTTGTTTTCACAGCCCAGTATTGGTGTGCCCAAGAAAAAATGGTAGGAGTAACATTGTGTTGTCCAACAGAGACTCTGAAAAAGTCTATGGAAGACTTCAAGAAATAGTTTGTGCTCGATGAAGGCATTGCCATAGCTGTGCCCTCCTCAAGAAAAGCTTTTAGATCTTAATAGAATGACATGGTAAATCTGAACTCATGTTCTGTATAATTTTTTTTCTTTGACTCTCTTAACTGAGTGCAAGAACAAGCAATATATAAAATGCAGGGAAAGTAAATTTATTTATTTTAAATTGAAACTAGTTCACCCAAGTTTCACCACTGGGCAGGACATGCTCCTGGTTTCATAATTCCTAACACATCTGTGCTCTCCTTATGTCACAGGATTTCTATTGTCTTGAGTGGTTGAGCAGTGGCAATGTTGGGGACCTGGGGTCCACTAGGAGATCCCTTTGTGTTCCTGACAGGACTGGGGGCTTTTGGGCTTGGGCTTGTTTCCTTTTGTTTTAACTTTGAGGGAGACAACATATTTCCTACCAAGCAAGCAGATGAACAAATAAAATGGGAGAAACTGAAAGTATGAAAAGAACTTCCTAAGATTAGTCTATTAGATTGGCTTGCAAATGAAAATGATTTTAACTTCTCCAAAGAAGATAACACAGTGGTGGTCTTTTTTGTTAAAAATCATCAAGCTCCTATGATTTATAGGATTAGGAAAAAAAAGCAAGAGTAATTTGTATTTCCCAGATAGGAAAGCTGTAGGCTGAGACAAATTATGAACAATTTATATATTTTACACTGTTTTTCTTTGCAATAGAAAGAAGGCATATGTCCAGTATATATCCTATTTTTGTCTTCATTTAATAACCACTTCCTTACAAGCAGGCGAGAAGTAAGAGAAGTTTTAACAAGCGTAAGACAAAACTAGTCAAGTTTCAAAATGGGTTTTCAAAACTTCAGGCAGTGTTTAGAAAGAAAATAATTTTGCTCCTGTGTTTCTAGCCTTGTGCTATGATGTCGAAATGCTCCTGCCAGGCATAGGTGACATCTCGCCTTTAACTCGGGCTACCAGATGGCTTGGGGATGTGTCCTGCCCTGCACGCATCGGCAGCTGGATGTGCAGGAGATTGTTCGGGCTCTGGTGCTTCTCACAATCATCATTGTGTGTTACAGAAATCCAATCTCCTATGCAGCACTCAGTGTAATCAATTAATAATGGTAGTTATTGCAAAGAGAGTCTTTGTGCTCTTTTTAGTCTAATTCCTGCCTGAGTTGGAAAACAGTAATTTCTACAAAGTTAGCACTGGGCAACTTGAAGCTTTAAGAAAATTTTTAAGCTTATTTTGTTAAGTGGTCTAATTACATATTACATAAGGAAATAACAGTTTTGCTCTATAAAAGTAATGGCTGCCTAAGAGAACTTTCTCCACAGAATATAAAGTATAACACAAGTCATGTAAATACAGAGCCTTGGTAGAGGTTTTGCAATTTTCTGACTGCAGCACCCTAAAAAGACTCCCTCTCGAATGATACGTGCAGATCCAGTGCCAGAACTAGGCTTTCATTGCACTGCTAGTGAATTTACGTGAAAGGCTTTTGAACAGATAAAACTCTCTTCACAGGCTAGGTAAGCTAAATCCCAGATCTACTAAAAGCTGACAGGTTTCATAGCTGAAAACATAGTTCTATTCCTATTACCTTGGCAAAATAAAACTATTAACTCCAGTATAACCCTATACAGCCCTGCCTGTCGTGATTTAAAGTTAATATCTAAGATGTAGTTTGATTAAGGCTTCTATTATTGGAACTTTGGGGACATGCTTGCATATCTAAACTATTTTTTTTTTTGCAGTGACTAAAAGTGAAGAAGTAGAAATATGTATGGTTAAACACTGGAGACTGAATCGAGAGGAGAAATATGAAATAGTTGAAAAGTGGTTTTTGAAAGATCTGGAGATGATTGATGGAAAAGAAGCAGATACTGTAAGTGTTACATACCATTAAATACATAAAGTATCATTTTCTTGTGTTGCAGTTTGGGATACAAGCAGTATGATGCGTTATCTGAAAAATAAAGTTATATTACCAAGGAATGTTTGTTTTATTGCATGTGAGAGGCTCCACATCCCATTTTCACTGTTGCAAAAGGAAGAGGAAGGAGAGATTTTTATGTTTTTTCTAATCATCTTCATCTCTCTGGTTGAGACCTGAGGCAGAGGCTGGTTGTTTTCTAATTTGTTCATCATAACTGGTAAAAAAAGTTCTCCACCTGCAGCTCCCAGTGTAAACTTCAGTGAATCCCATAGATTTTAAAGTGTATTTGAAAGCAAAATTCTGTTCAGTATTTCTGTAGAGATTGTGAGCCTGTCATTTGAATGTTTGAGCCTGGTCTCTGTATGAGAAAGACAATGTGTAAGATACCACACAGGCGCATTGTTTGGTGTAGCAGCTCACAAAATTGTGTTTTTCACACAGCTTAATCTCATGTTACTTGGATCAATTCAGTATTTCTCTATTTGTGTGTGTAAATAGGAATTTGTGTGTGTTAATAGCTTTGGCTAGATCAGGCTGACTTTGCTGCTGAAAAATCCTATCTCTCAAATACAACTTCAGAAGGGTAAAATGAGGCTGCAGTAGCACAATAGAGAACAACAGAAAAATTAGAATCAAATCCTATTTTACAAAGGCTAGAAGAATACGTGAGCAGAATTATCTTACTGTATGTATGAGAAGACACTTTAACAGTTGTCCATGTACAATAAATGCAGTCCAGGAAAAAAATTACCTTTTTTCCCCCTTGAAAGTGCTTTCAAGTGAACATAAAATAGAATTCAGATTTCATAATGCTACTGAAAGAGAAATCAAGAGCCCACAAGAAATATTTCAGAGCTTTGTTTCAAGGAAAATGACTAACTGGGGTTGTTGCCATTCTGTCCTGTGCACATGGTCCTCAAGGCTAAAAATGGGAATGTGGGAGACAAGAGGAGGTGAACTCAGCTTTGGAGTACCCTTGCACGCACTGAGCTCTCAGCAGTTTAAGCCAGAGGGGAAAAAAAGACAAAACTACTAATTGTTTGTGTCCCCTCTCAAAGTTATCTTGCTTCTGAAAACATTCCTGTTCCTTCCCCAGCCAAGGCAGCCAGAGGATTTCCTTATCACTTGCTGCATGAATTCAACCTCTTTTTCTGAAGTGTTGCGCTAAAATATTCTTCAGAGATGACTCAGCCTTTCACAACTGAGATAAAAATCTGTCTCATTTTTGATTAAAGAAAAGCCTAAATGAACCTCAAACTCATAGGGTGATTAACACTGCCATAAATGTTCATAAGGGTGGTCCCGTGGTGTAGTGGATAGCACTCCGGACTCCAAGGTCGTGAGTTTGCGTCTCACTAGGGACCATCCCCTGGCAGTTCAATGCCTCCCTCACATCCGATCCCGTCAGATCTCGGATGCTCAGCAGGGTCAGCCCTGGTTAGTACCGGGTGCTGTCACAGTCCCGAGGACTTCACTGTCACTGTCCAAGCTCGCTCGTCTGTGGCGGATGGACCTTGGGACTTAAGTGGTGGGGCCAGTTCCGCGCACGCTGTGCCTCACCTAAAAAATCCACTGCGCAGGCTCAAAGGGCCCATCCACAGGGAGAGAGCCCTTCCCAAATCTTCATTCACCAAGTTTGGCCATACACAAATGTTCATAATAGGTATTCATATGCATAGAATTTAACAGAACTTAGCAGAAAAAGCCCTGCAGGTAGCTGGGCAGAGAACAAGAGATTGCTATTCTAACACTGTAATACATGTAATAATTCCATTCTCTCTCAATTTTATTTCTCTTTTTCTTTTTTAGGATAATCCATATTTTGATATGCACTTCCACAAGGTCTACAATCTGGAAGCATATAGCTGTGCATCCAAATATACCTTTGCTCGAACAATAAGCAAACTGAACGCAATGTACCTTAAGAAGGACTTGAAGATTGTGAACTTTGATGAAACCTATCTAAATGATGATTCAATCTGGTCATCCAGCAATAGAGATTGCCTAGTACTTATGAGGATATGCTTCTATGCTTTCAACCTTGTATGTCTCTCCTTGTGTCCTTTGTCCTAAAGATGCATTTTCTAACATTAGGGTGGCTGGTTGACTTTCACTGACCAGCATTTCATAAGCATCTGATCAAAAAGATAGTAAGTGATATGCAGTATCTACTTTTTAATTTTACATGTAAGTAAAAAATGGAGCATACTTTTTACATAAATAATTGACCATTCATTTATATATATTAGAAGGGTCTCACTCTAGCAAATGCTTACGAATACATGAGACTCACAACCTAGAACCAGTAATTCTCATGGTCACTGGTGACTGCTTATGTCCATATAGTTCAGAATTTGCTCCTATGTTCATGGAGATATAGATTATCTTTCATATTTAGCTGGAAATATTTTTACAGCAGTTAATTTATATCTGGAAGTAGAAAAAAATAAAGCAACCTCTTGGGTTCTATATGAGAACGATGTAAATTTCTGTTTTCAAACGTGTTGAAATGCAGAACTCTGTTAAATAGATCACACCTACATCCATGCAAGAATCCAACCCCCATCCTGAGGACTCGGAGTATTGCATTCAGGTACCTTTCACCTAAGCAGCTGCATTATTTTTCCCACAGAACATTTAGTACTCCCTTCGGCCTTCACATTATTTGTGGTACTGTCTTAGAAAAGAAATGTTCTTAAGCAGGCTTGCTTTATTTGTCAGGGCTTTCAGAACTTTTGTATCAGTGACATCTCCTTTCTTGAACTTCATTGCTTATAAACAGGCAAGGTTAGGGAACAGAAATTGATTATGTCTTTACCTCTGGACCAAAAGATAACAAAATACTGTGTAAACAATGTTTGTTGGCTACTAGAGTTACTTTGTAGGCAAATTATAGACTTTTCAAAATTGATAGAATTATGAGAGTTATTTTCACCTGTTTCTAGCTAAGTGTAAACATATTCAGTGCACTACCTAAAGGTATATTAGTACTCACCACAGGATGGAATCTATTTGAATGTTTGGAACATCTCATAAAAACTAACAGCAGGACTTGTGATAGTAGAATATTACAGTAGAAACAAAGTATGAATTGAAGCTGTATTGAGCAGGAGCTGAAAGAGAACAATCTTAACAATAAGAAGCACAGTGATACTGGTGTCAGTCAGCTGTGTTGCTTGGCTGTTTATCCCATAGTCAATAAAGAAATGCCAACCAAAAAGGTCATTCAGAGAAGCATCTGATCAGAACATCCTGCAGGAGAAATTAGTTTTCTCTTTTGGCAGCCAAGAAAGGTTAGCTGTGGACTAAACCAGGTATGGACCTGAAGGTGACTGATGCCAGTTCTTAGGAAATCATGGGCTGGTTCATGTTGCCTCTCACCTGTAGAAGTGGGTAGTCACACAAGGGTGCTGTGACTCCTACTTTGCTATTGTCCTTCAAGTCCCAACTTTGAAAACCTTTGTGTAAATGTACTTTGGATTCAAAATTGAAATAGCATCAAATAAGTGAAAATGTATTTGAAAAACTGTAAAATGCACAGCTTTGTACTTTTTAAATGTTATCCTATTGCATGTGTGTAGGAAAGGCCATACCTTTAATTAGCTAATCTTCAGAAGTTATATAGTAATTCTAGGCATATGGTGCAAATTATATGCATTCTAACACAAACCTTAGTAATTATGTAGATCATGACAGTTGTGAGGGCAGTTTATGCAAGTAACACATCCTCTAGAACTTGTAAGGACTTGAGCCTTAAATTTGCCACCTCAATACTGTTGAAGAGACGGACTGTATTTACAGTAAGTGTTTGTGAAATGCAGTTGTTCTTTTGAGAATGTCTTTGGGATAATCCAATGCAAGTATGTGTGTTCTGACATTTCATTATTAGCTACAAGAAGTGTTTGCCCAACACACATGTTCCACAAAACCATCTTCAATAGCAAGTATAATTCATGCTACTGCTATCCATGATACATTGTCTTGTTTGAACCGTTATTAATTGTTGAGATCACAATGTTTTCTGTAATGTTTATAAATTCTTTGCTTAATAGGCACAAGGAAAGGTTTTCTGGGTGGAAAAGCTTCCATCATTCATCTTGTCATAAAAACATACAACCTCTAAAAATGAGCACTTCAGGTCACTCCTTTGAAATAAAGTACACATATAGTGGGTTATTTCTCACTCTTCTTTGTATTTTAGAGTTATATGCATTGTAACACACCTCTTTCCAATGCAAGCCTATAGTGCTTTTCCTGTCATCTACCTATTTCCCAATAGGTTCAGTCAATTTCAGCATATAAACTATTTTCTAGTAAAGCAAGTGATTGTATAATGAAATTTTTAGTACATAATTTCAGAATATTTTGTCTTAAAAGTCAATATTGGAAGATCAAGCACCCTTTCTAAAGAGTGTCTGTGGGAAGCTGAAGTAGGTGGTACATCCTGGAAGATTATCTCGTGTAAGTTTTAACATGCAAACACATTTCAACATTAACAAACTGCATTTTGGTGTGGTTTCTTTTTTCTTCTAGCATATTTAATAGCTAAAGATAGGAAACTAGAGAGTTCTGCCTAATAACAACAGTTTTATGAAACATTGTCCAACATTTTATGGCTGCCTTGTCCAGTCTTTATAGATCTAGCATTTTGTGGCTGAATTGAGAAATTACTGAACTGTAACTTCTGTTTTAACCTTGGCCCTTATAAATGATATATTTTAGAGTTATACAGCATGTTGTTTTGTAAGTCAGAAAATAAAAATACATACAGCAAGACTTAATTGGTCAGTCATATTTAATCACAGAATCTGAGTTGGAAGGGACCCACAAGGATCACTGAGCTCACCTCTTAAGTGAATGGCCCATATGGGGATCAATCCCACACACAACCTTGGTGTTACTAACAGCATGCTCTAACCAACTAACTGAGCTAATCTCAGTTAGTGCTTTCAGTCAAGTGGAAGAAGGATACAGGAATTACAAAATCACAGTTTTACATGTTATTAGTCCACATATTGGCAATTTATAACAAACTCTTGGAAAAGATGTTTTCTGTTGTTCTTTACTGGTCTGGCACATATGTTTTATCAGCCATACACTAAAGGCATACTGATGTCTTAATGTGAATAAATCATACAGTTCAAGTAATCTGTAAGGATTTCAGTCTATCCTTAACTCTGCATGCAAGTATTGATGGAAGGTAGTTCAGGCTTCCACAGAATTCAGCAGTGGCTACAAGTAGTTACAGCCAGGTTTGTACATCATTTCTCCTGATCAGACACTGAATCCTAAATTCCATGATCACTAGTCACAGAGAAACTGTTCTGTCTGGATCATCACTGACATCAAAGACTCTGAGTTACTATGACTGCTTCTGCCTAGGGGCAAAGCCAAAACCTGAGTGCTGTTCACAGGACATGAATGTGAGCTGTATGGGAGCCCACAGTGTGCCCAGGTGGTCAAGCAGGCCCGTGGCATCCTGGCCTTTGTCAGACACGGCATGGCCAGTGGGACCAGGGCAGGGATCATCTCCCTGGGGAGGCCACACTTTGAGCACTGTGCTCTGTTTTGGGCCAGTAAAGGGCAAAAAGGCTTGTGAAGGGTCTAGAAAACAGATCTTATGAGGAATGGCTGAGGGTTGGTTTAGTGTAAAGAAGAGGCTCAGGGGCCCCTCACCTCTCTCCACAACTCCCTGAAAGGAGGGTGTCCCAGGGGAGGGACAGCCAATCCTGCCATGCCAGCAGTGAGAGGACCAGGGGAGATGGCCTTAAAGTGAGATCAGGATATTCAGATGAGGTACCAGAAGAAACTGCCAGGGCACTCAGGGTTTGGGATGGGTTGCCCAGGGGGTGCCCCTGGGGATGTTTGAGAGGCCCCTGGCGCTGAGTGATGTGCCACCGTGGTTTGGGGGCCGCAGTGGCATTGCTGGGTGCGTGGTTGGATCGGATGCTCTTGAAAGGCCCTCCCAACCTTGATGATTCTATGAAGTTACATTATCCTGATACTGTTGTGGCCAAATGGAATTGCAGCATTCCGTCAGAGATGGACATTGTAACTTGGAATTCTGAGATGGTGTGACACTGTATTGCACTGTACGCATCTTTCAGCATTAGGTATATCTGCACTTCTTTTGTGCACACACTTTGTCACACCAAAGCCACGGTCCCCGCCCGCAGCCCCGCCCTGAGCGCACCTGAGAGCGCACGCGTCACCCGCGAGCCGCCAGGGGGCGCTGTGCTCCCCGCCGCGCCCCGCCCCGCCCCGCCCCGCGCGCCGCCGTCACGTGGGCGGAAGCGGCGCTGCCGGAGGGGCCGCGCCTGCGGGAGACGCGTCCTATCCTGTCCCATCCTATTCCGTCCCGTCCCGTCCCTGTCCCGGCGCCAGGGTGACAGCGAGGGGGCCCCGGCACCCTCCGCCCCTTCTGCCGCGGCGTGTGTGACCCTGCTGCGGTGCCCCGCGGCCCAGCCCGCCGTGCCCGGGGCGGTGTGTGCAGGACTCGCAGGTGGGAGGTGCTGCCGGACGGGCCCTCCCTCGGGAGGCCGCCGCTGCAGGTAGCTCTTCTGAGTTTTCCTGTTAATGAATTGATATTGTGAGTGATTCCCTTGCGCTGTGCTTGCGTGTTGCGTTCTGACCCGGTGGGGTGCAGGGGCCCAGCAGTGCTCAGTAAGGAGCCTGGACACATCGCTGTGCCCTGCCAGGCCTGGATTCCCTGGACAGGCCGCATCTGTGGTGTGATGTCTTTGACAGATTTCACGTAGCCTTTGTCTAGAACATTCTAGGGAAAATTGCAGCAATGCCTGAAGGATTTTATTTGGCTTTGGTGTGGTCTCTGCTCTCCTGAAGCATTTTTCTGAGGGAGGGGCTGTATCTCCTTTTTGGGCTAAATTCTTTGTTCCTTTTAGACAGCAGGATTCAAGTGTGAAAAGCTTAATGATGTGCTTGGTGTTGGCACATTGTGAAGGTTTTGGTGGTTGTGACTAAGGGGGTTCAGTTTGTAACAGAAATTGGACTGTATGGTTGAGCCAGTCTTTGATTCTGAGTTTATCATGTTCTGATTTATGGGAAAGGTGTATACTGCATAACCTGGACAATTTGTATTAACACTGAAATGGGAACGTTTGCAATTTGCAGTAGTTTGATGGTGACTTAGAGCTGAAAATAAAATCCTAAATCAGGAAGGAAAGGAAATTTCTGAAATGCAGCAGGTTGTTGGTATTTTGTGTGTTCATCTCATGCACCTGTTGAAGAGTAACAGGAATGAGAATCTGATACAATTTGGGAAAGAAGATGGGCCCAGCAATTTCATGAAAGAGGGGGAAAATTGTTGGCAGCTGTGGAGTGTGACATTGTCATAGGAATGTCACATAATGTCACATTTCTTTGGATGCCCTGAGCTCTGTGCCCTTGACAATACTGGTTCTGCCTTGGCATGGTGGCCCTTGTTTTCCCCAAACCCTTGAGTTAGTATCTTTAAAACTGCCATAGTGCCTAAAATTTTGTCCTTGCTGTGTTTATCAGAGAAAGCCACTGAGGCATCTTTAAGAGAACAAGCTACCCTAAAATTTAACTCCATATATTGTCTTGGCATCAGGCAGCGTAGCATGTGGTGTCTATTAATCATATTTTTAATGCACTGTAGAATTCTAAGGCACAAGTTCAGAGAAATATTGGAGCTTCTGTATTTAAATAAAAACATTGAAGCATGATGTCTCAGTGTTGCTCTGTTCAGACTATGTAGCATCTCTTATGTAGTGTCAGGAAATGTTCTGAATCAAGTGAATATTGCTAATTCCTTAATTTTCTGGAGCTTTGGAGGGGGTTTTGAATCTATTTTGTTGTTTGGTTTTTCTTTTGTGATTGAGTTCTACAAGCTTGAGTACTGGATGGTCTTAGCTTAGCCCTGCTCTGTATGCCCTTCTCCCTGGATTTCTAGAATCTGATGGGGACTAGACCATGCTTTGCTAAGGAACCCAATGACTATACTGAATTCGGTCTTGGAACTCTTTTTCAAAATTTTGTGACTTCCTTGGGATTTTATTCTTGTTTGGTGCGAGGTTAATTTATTGTTGATCTTACTTTACCACTGTGAATTCTTTATGGTAAATGAACATGCTAAAAGTACAAATGCTTTACCATCAGCATGTTGCATACCTACTTGAAGATGTTGACAAACGAAGTCCTAACTCTCAGTGAATGTTTTTAAACAAACCAGTTGCTAATGCAGCCCACAAATCTGAACAGCTTTCTTCTCTTACAGCCCCTTCTTCTCATGCTTTACTTTCTCCCATTGCTGATGCTGCTACTGCAGAGGTGAATCCCTTTGAAGGAACCCTGGGAACAGGTCCATTCCTCCCCCTCAACCCCACAGACTCTTTTCACCTTCTTTTCTCCTCTACCTTACACAAATTACCTGAAAACTATTCTCACTGAGGAGAAAAACTAGAAATCAAAGTTAAGGATGTTGTTAGGAAAGAACTTTTGCTGTTAGTGAGAGATGCACCTCATTTATGCGACCGTATGGTCTGATGTGGTGTATGACTGACTACACCATTGATACCAGGGAATGGTGTAACATGGGATTTGTGATATCAAGGGAGGAAGAAGTGAGGAAGCATGCAAAGAGGTGGATCCTGGATCAGAATGATTTTTCTGTCTGCCAGAAGAGAAATAGGATTGCATGTGGGTCACCAAGATGCAAAAGTAATAATTTCTTAGACTTGAAATTGTGCCATCAGAGTGGTGGATTGAATGACTGCTATGACATACCATACCCAGAATGTATTGGAGAACTCTTCCTAAAGTAGGGAGACAGAGAGACTTTTTCTTCTGCTAAATGGGACATTATTTTCCATTTGGTCTGTCCAGCATATAACCTTGTTTTGGTGAAAGAGTCCTGAACCTTTAATTGAAGAATTCAGGTATATTTGAAGGATTCTGGACTTCTAAGTTAAGGTCATCTCTGCAGTGACTTTAGTTTCATATGATCCATCCTATTAGATTTTGTGGGATTTTTTTGTTCACCTGTCTTCATCTATATTTTTACTGGATCCATGGCATTCATGTCCATTCTGAAATTCCACTAACTGGTGAAGGAGTCTTCTTTTTTTGATTCCCATTCCAACATTTTTTTTGTTAAAGCCTCACATTTCCTTTTACTACAAAGAAGCTTTTTGTTCTTCATGAAATTAAGCTGAAAGATCATCTGAGTGTTGATAAATAACAGTTTTCTAATTGAAGTAAGATAGTAAGCTTTAACTTGGACTTTTTCCTAAAGTGGGCTGTTTTTTGACCTGGATCATGCTTGTCTAGATTATGATTCATTAAGTTGCATATAGAATTTAATTTTAAAAAACAAATCACTCAAAGTACTCGACTGGTTCAGTTTCTGTGTGTCTGTTAGATGTGCTTGAGTGTATTATGACTCTCTAAAATTTTTCAGCTGAGGGAAGATGACTGCAATCAAGCATGCTTTACAGAGGGATATTTTCACTCCCAATGATGAACGCCTGTTGAGTATTGTGAACGTGTGCAAAGCAGGGAAAAAGAAGAGAAACTGCTTCTTGTGTGCCACAGGTACATAGGAATACCACAACATATTTCTTGTCTTCACCTTTGTTTTTCATTCGGTTGCATTTATCTTACCTTTATTTACAATGCTTTTTCTTGGCCCATATAAAACAAGTGCTTTCCATTTCTAGTGGAGAAAATCAGTTGTAACTTGTACTTCCCTCATTCCTTCTACTAAAAAAAGAAACAAACCCCTGTACTTTTGTTCACCAAACTCATTGCATTTGAAATGAAGGAATCAAAATTCTTTCTTTTAGGACTGTTGAGCTTTTGAAGCAGTCTTTATATAGTGCTTAAAAGAAGATTTAGTAGTCATCTAGGCTGATAAACAAAAATAAAGTGCAATGAAGAGTACTTATTAGAGTCCAAGACAGAAAGCTCTGAAAAGGCACAGTAACTGAACTGAGTTGTAATGTTCCTTTAAGTGTATGTGGATTACATTACATCTCTTAAAAATATTAGACACTTTGGGTAGATCTGTCAATAAATTAGCTTGCTAGAATATTTTGTGACAGAAACCTCTGATAATGTTTTTATTCTGACCATGATCTCCGATTCTGTCTGCTTTGTCAGTGACGTGGTCATGGTTGAGATGTGCTGCATACAAAAGTAGCTGTAAATTGGGTTCGTTACATCCCAAGCTGTATAGGGATGCACACCTGTTTGATGGAGACAAACTGAGCTGTACATCTTGTGTATGAAAATGTTTAGAAGGGTCTCTTTCATCAAATAAAAATTATGCAATCTCCCCCACAGATAATTTGTTTCAGAAGTTGAAGTACAGCAGAAACAGATGCTAAAGTAATATGTGTGTTTTGAAATTACTCTCTTTATTTAATAGTGACAACAGAACGACCAGTGCAAGTAAATGTGGTAAAAGTGAAAAAATCTGACAAGGGAGATTTCTACAAAAGGCAGACTGCGTGGGCACTTCGAGACCTTGCTGTTGTTGATGCCAAAGATGCTGTTAAAGTATGTGCACCTTTTTTTTGTTTGTTTAATGATCTGCTCAGAACATCCTTTTGGTTCCAAGTTAGAGTTAACTTCCTTGATACTGGCTGTTTTAAAGCTTGCACTCATAACGTGTTACTTACAAGTTTATTATGAGTTGGGATGATGCATTCCTGTGCTGCTTATACCTACATTGTCTTCAGCCTTCCAAGAATATAACCCGGTAAATTAAGAGTAGTCCAGATACCCTTGAATAGCAATAGTGTAAATATCTGCCCTGTTACTTGTAGTGATCTGTCAGTAACTGTAGAGAGCTTGTGGTAAGGACCAGTACTTTGTTTGTTTCAAGTTGTACATAAATTTTTACTCCAAACTTTGTTTCCCTTTAGAAAATCTATTACTGTTTTACTAACAATGTTCAGCTCCATGTAATGTTTTTTGCCAGGACACTTAAATCATTCTTAGTGAGCAGTGTATAAGCTTGAGGATGGGCTCTTACAAGCTGTTCTCAAAATTCTGACATTGGCCTTTTCTTGGAAAGCATACAGACCTGAGGTGGTGGAATTTTCCACAGAACAACAAGAGCAACCTATTTTTCACCACTTAAAATTCATCTTTTGCCATAAACTGAGATGTATAAGCAGGCAGAGGTGAAAATCCTTCATGCCATGATGTCTGGTTTTATGTTCTGGTAACTAGTGATTTGTAAGAATAGTGCAGAAAACTACAAAGTTTAAAACTTTTTAATTTTCTTTTTTCCTCCTGTCCCCAGGTGTAGGTTTGTTATTTCAGTTACCCACATACTTGTTGGCCAGGTTTTAGATTTTCCTCGCTGTTCCTAAATGCCATGTTGGAGAATTGATTCTTAAAATTCAGGTTAAAATTACACTGTCTTTCCAGGCTTTTTCTTGCAAAACAGGATTTGGGAACCTTTTTCAGAAATGTACTGTAATATGTGTACCACTCTAATGAGAAATTTTGAAATGTTCTTTCAAAAACCAAATGTTGAATGCCAAACTCTCTCATATTCAGTGTCAGAATTAAAGTTGGTGNTTTATATTTATATATCTGTGGATAGTAGCTATATAACTGACAGCAATAGTAGTTTTTACAGGCTATATATAAGTAAGAATTTAACATATATCCAATGCAGTAACATTTTTCATTAAAAGGAGGCGGGACCTCATAAAATGCTTGTAATATGATCTTT